>JAFHAR010002370.1:21548-31889 GCA_019677225.1 Absidia healeyae | reverse complement strand
ATATATATATATATATATATATAGCACACATACGCGTCCATGTACAGTGATCTCCGCCATTCTAATCAAAGCCCGGCTGCCCTGTCCTCTCCGTCCCCATGTGCCCTCCTATGTATATTCACTATCCTACCTTTTCGTTTTCCACCCATAATTCACAGTGAGCTCTTGACACCACCTTGCTTTTAAAGGACATATGATTCGTTGAGTGAGATCTATCAGTAAATCTACCAATCTTGATATACACTGCCGGTTCAAGGTCACGGTCAAAGATATCGAAGATCAGACTACGACTTGGGTTTTCTATGTTAGGCACAATACGGACATGAAGGTTGTTTGAATTCGGGACTGTGGAGGCAATGGTTGATCTTCGATGACTGGTGTTGTTGTTAGAAGTAGAGCCTATAGCGGTGGGTTCAGTAAAGACTGATCTTGAGAACCTTCGCAAACCAAACGGACCATTGGCTAGATTGAGTGACCTGCGGAAGCTTGAGCGTTCACCATTTGTTGTCGGTGTTGTTGCTGTTGTTGTTGTGACTGGATATTGTTCATCATCGTCTGCAGTAGGAGGTACAAACATCAAGCACAAAGCATCGCCCATTGTGTAATGTTATAATAGTTGTAAAGAAAAGAATAGTAATAAAAAAAAAGAAAGAGGTCAAAAAATCGGTGTTTCAAAAAATCTGAGGTGAGAATTTTTTGAATTCGAAAAAAATCTTTTTCGAAAACTGGGTAATCACGAGGAACATAAAAGATTGATACGATATTTATGTCATTTATTTTTTAAGCTTATTCCTTCCGCCCGCCCAGACCATAAAAAGAGATTATTGATTACATACTGGTAAGATGGATGCAAGATATAATGTTCAAATGATCAAAGGCTAAACTCTCAGTATCATGTACTGCACAGGTACAGTACAGTAGATACTGTACACAGCCAACCACTATGAATAAATATTATATTCTTGGTACAACATAAAAGGAAAAAAAAATGCACTGCCTTGTAAGTGGATGGATTTTCGTAAAAAAGAACATGATTTAAAACACCTTCATCACATGTACAGACCTTGTTTCTGATCACACTGGGCCAGTAGCTCATTTCAATCTCCGATTCATGTAAAAAAATTGTCGTTCCCCATATAAAGACTGGTAAGGAAAAAGGAACCTTGTGACACAAAAAAAATTAAGTGACTACATATGTGTGTAATTCTTTTTTTTTTTCTGCTCATGCAGTATGTAATGAAAATTATGCAGCAATATCCATATCGTATTATTATCAGCCACGAGTATGTATTCCAATTAGGTAACGACATTTGACATGTTTATTAAATGATAAGAGTAAAATTTTCTAGAACATTTTCCCTTGGACTAGAGGTAGTATCAGGCTGACGATCATGTTTTCGTGGGAACGGATTGTAAATTTTCAGCAAAAAAAGAAGTAATTAATAGCACTGTATCATAATCTTACGGACAAAGGTCACTACAAATTCATAACCTTTTTCTTTCCTTTTATCGATCCTGACGAGAGTACAGCGCTAGAGACTGCCTGGCGTTCGAATATGGGGATTCAGTCTTTTCTTTGTAATTTTAGAGTGTTGGATCATTAACATTAAGCGTGCTTAACCCGCGGTCGGTGAGCTAGAGGCGAAAAACAGGAAATTTCCAGACACTTTTTGGATAAAACCGGATTTTTTGATTTACTAACCCTAAGATATTTGGGTCCAAGAATGGTCCACAATGTTTCTAGTACACTTTTATGGTGTTTTAGTTTAAGTTGGGGACGAAAAACAATTGTTTTTTGGTTTTGGACGTGAATTTTGGGCGAAATTTGGCCCGAAGAAAATTGGTCGTAAACTTTGGGCGGAATTACGCCCTATTTTTTGCCTAGGGCTCCGTCATTTTTTTAATCTTCAATTTGGGCTGGATTTTTGAGTGGGTGTGGACAGAGGAGAAACCTCGTACGTTAAAATCATTCGAGAGAGTCCTGGGAAAGGCTCGACAGTCTTGTTCTCTCGTGTAATCTCAACTTCCAGCGAGCTTGGGCGTAAATAGAGTTAATGTGTCGGAGATTGAAATTGTGAAGCAGGCAAACGTCTTTTGTATGAACGATGTGGGTCTTGCACCATAATGATGTAGCGGTCAATATTAAGCGACTCGAAACGGAGGACGTGGTGATGAGATATATCTAATAAATATAATTTTCAGTAAAAAAACCTCTAGTCATCATTTTTCAACCAAAAAGTGAGAGTTTGCCTCAGCAAAGACAATGCGTTCAGTGATAGGGTGGCAGAAGTGTGTCAAATCGACACTATTAAAGATCGACTTATCCGTTGTTTTTTTTTTGGGAAAGCGTGGCGAAGTGAAACCAGCCTAAAGAAATGATCATCATTATGCCCAAGATCCACTAGCGGTAGAGCGGAGTTATTAGCCTTGGTCTGTTTTCTTCCCTTTTCAAACACATATAAATACTTGCGCCAACTTTTTTTTTTAACGAAACATAACAGTAAAAGCTCAACATGGATATTGGTAATCTTGATCATCTATTCAATAAGAAAAAGGACAAAAACAACACCGATGAACGCTCAATACCCATAAAAGGAAAACAAGCGGCGTCATTGAACGACATGATGTATAAAGTAGGTGATTATGACATGACAACCTCGTCCGCTGGACAGACTAAACATAACGAAAACAGTGACAGCGACGATGATATCCATCAGTCTTCAAAATCTTCCGCCAGGCGTGCTGCTGTGAATGCCATTGCCACTGCTGCTTCTGTCATTGCGCCCACTACTGCCACTGCTCCTGTTGCCCCTCCTCATCATTAGTATAACGTATCACTGCTCACCAGTTTCGTGCTGAATTTCAAAATAATAATGGTTCTGATTGTTGCAAAGATTTCCCCATATCTAAACCTAAAATAGCCCACCACCACATCATGGTCTATCAATCATTGACCAATCAAAATAATAATAAAAAGACAAAATACAGTTCAACATGATTTTTATTCAAAACGATCTATAATATATATACTAAACTAAAATAAATAAATACAATAAAAATGATTCTAACCACAATGATGACAATGACAATGACAATGACAATAAAAAATAATGAGGGGAGGAAGGGGAGACATGTCTAGCTAACGAGTATATTGTTCATAAACCATATGAGATTTGCTACCACCACGTTTTGAAGTATTCCTGAGTTCATGTTCTGCCAATTCGGTTTTCGCCTTGCCTGCTGTCGACCCGTGTTCTTAGACTGGCTCGTCCAAATCCCCATCTTGATCATGTTTTGCGTCGGTTTTCATCGATTCAGTAGCTCGTCTTAGATGTCAAAATTTGTCGGCAAATGGTCCATCAAAATCGATTCTTTCAATATCAGTTCACTAGGCACCCTTTTTGTTGTTGTTCGTTCCACCACAATCCTTGTTTCGTTTTCGGGTATAGGATTCTAAAAAAAGAGAAAACCATAAAGGTGAGAGTTTCCTTCCGCGACTCTCCCCCGACTCCCACCACCCATTCCATATCCAAACTGGATAAATATATATTACCTTCATTTCATTGCGCTCCATTCCGTCTTTACAGGTTCGTATTGATCGGAATCTGTCGAAACTGTCGTTGAGTTGATATAGCGAGTGTTGCGGTTGGTGTCGTCGCTGTCAAAGTTGGTAAATAATTCGGCGATGTTTCACAATTTTTCAGTTTGTCGTCAAGTAATAGGGCGTGATGTTTTGGAATTGATAAATGATTTTAACTTGAAGGGCACCAACACTGGAAATAGTGGTTGTTTCAGTTTTCTTACCAGTCAAGGGGCTTGCACCGGAGGAGAGTTCCTGGTCTCAAATATTGTAAAAACTAGGGGATGTATCAGGCATGCCTTCCAGTTGTATAAGTCGCATCTCCGCTCGTCCAACAGGGCGATCAGGTAGTAGCATGTAAGATTCATAGACATCGAGCTGTATTATACCAAGGAGTTGAGCATGATAAGCCACATTTAATTTCAAAGCCTTTATTCCACTTGCCATCAGGATATTCCGAGATTGAGGTTTGGAAGATCTGATCTATAGTAAAACGTCATTGGAGTTAGAGTGAGCCAAATGAATTCCACGCATTTCTCCTATTTTGAAAATATGAATTACTTACCACCATGGCAATAATGACATAAGGACGAGATACCTTGACATCAAGATAAGATAAATCTATTTGGAGATGATGAAACAAGCGTCAATTATAGACATCATCATGTTCATATTGGTAAATAAAAACATTTCGGCTTACCTTCAATTTCCCAGAGTAATCAGAGTCAGAATTAATCGATAACAAAGATTGAAATGACCTGTCAGGCAGGTGCATGTTTTGAGTCCAAAGGGAACAAGAATAAAAAAAAAACACAAAAGAAAAGAAAAAGGCCAAACCGAAGATTTCATGCAGGTTTTGCACCTAACAAAAAACAACCCAATTAAATCCCCGCGCGCGTAAAAAACACTGATATCGAAATAACCTGTCTGCTTTTCAAGGAATACCAAAAGTGTAAGTCACTTATTGTAACATACTAGGATAACACCAACATTCATCTTCTATTATTGGTTCAAGATGAAAAACCAATTTACTATACGGCACAGCGATGCATGGCCCCATTTTCATGTTTTTCGGCTCTGGCGCACCAGACACCACCTTGTCCTACAAGGTTGGGTAAAATAAAACATGGCCCAAGTTTATTACACACTTTATATTAGTCACCAAAGACGAGTGCGTGAATGTACAACGAGTTACAGCCGCATTTTCAAAATTTCAAAAAATCGAAAAAATCATAAGGGTACCTGTTGTGTAAGAGTTAAATAATATAGACAAAAGACCATTTATTGTAGTAGAGGTTGTTAGACTTGGCACGAATGAATATATAAATAACAAATGAATTTCAGAAAATAAGAAGAAAGACAAAGAAGAATAGAAGCAGAGGTAAATGTACTTGGGGTATTTATAGGGAAATGCGTTAGCACTAAATGTGATGAAACGTGATAATTTTCGTTTGCATAACAGTACCCCCTCTGTCGAAAATTTCACAGCTAAAAAAATAAATTTTGACTGTGAAATTCAAAAAACAAAAAAAAATCGATTTTTGCCGTTTTTTCTTTTTTGGCGCCTCCAGGGTCGTGATGATACAATATGCCTCTGTGGATATTTGCAAACGCCGACCGTGGAATAATTCAAACGCCGACTACAACGGGAGAGTGCGTATTTCGAAGTCCGATTCTTCTCTAGGCGAGTGATATCTCAACGCCGCAGGGGTATTTAAACTCCGCTATTGTGGCCTAGTGATTACTATCTGACACTGCACCGACCGACCAACCTAACCGCTCAAGGACCACTAATATAAAACACGGCCCCAGATTTACCGCACACTTAATATTAAGCATCCAAGACTGCGCCGTCAAAGTGAGTGATTCAATTTGACCATTTTTTACTCTCTCAATCTGACTGGTTTATTTTACTTATTTCGCGCTAAAACCTCTCACGCAACAATAGGCCTCCGAAATGTACCCGGCACTAGTTCTGGATGCATTTTTTTGTCCCAAATTTGCCTCGAAATATTATATTTCACTCCATAGTAATGGACCGGGGACATAAAACAGCCATTCATTTGGGAAAGATCAGGGTTCGCGCAAGCAAAACCCCGCTTGCTTAGTAAAACATTGTGTAGGCTTCCTTCTTCCCTGTTGGCATCTGAACGAGATTTAGCAAATGAAATGTTAAGAATAGGCATGTGATTGATACAGTATGATACTAGAATATACTATTAGTGGCGAGTAGTGTCTTGATATTGGGCCTACTTGGCTCTTGCTAATGCAAAAAGAAATAAAAATGGGTTAGATAGATATTGTTCGGGTTTACAAAAGCCTTGCAACTAGTGTCGTTTTAATTATATTAAATATTTATTGTAATCGGATACTTTATACAGAATTGGCCCTTTGGGCATAATGGTGGAATGGTTCTTACAAGGATCAATATATATTTAATTTATATTAGGTGATCAGCCAATCAAAATCAACGTTAAATTACTTTGGACAGATGCCTCTTCATTGCAATCCTTGGCAAAAAACAAAAAAAAACAAAAATATGATCAAGCTTGTTGATTACGGATAATGTTTTAAAAACAAAAATGTGGGTAATTTATGAATCAATGCAAGAACGAGTAGAAACAAGAACTTGCATTATGAGTTAGTGTGATGTGGTAGTTCGAGAACTTGTTAAATTTCGTTTTGTTGGGTCGAAAGCGGAGTATCAAATTCAGCACCGAAGTATCATAGCGCAAAAAAATCAAGGCAGGTGTGGGAATCAATTTGTATTATAACGATCAATGGATACAAGTTGCTTTGTAACGGTACTGTAGTCATATGCAGAAGAGATAGAGAATTCGTAAATACAACAACAAAAAGAGTTTGAGGAAAAAGCTTTGCAGTAAATTGATGATCTTTGGTGATTTTCATGCTTATTGGATTACTAAGAAAGTAGGCTTGATATTAATGATATATCAAGTAAAGCCCGGATCAACTTGGGATACTTCTTGAAACACCCACTTTCAGTGACGGACTTTCCTTTAATAGTTGCAGACTTCATATCCGGGATTGACCTCTTAATAAAAAATAAAAAATTAAAATGGCGCTCCCATTTTTTGGAAATATGGAGTTTTTTTAATTTTTCTCTTTTCTTTCGCTTCCATTTTTTTTTATTTCGAATTCCTCTTCATCACTACCTTCATTTCTTCTTCTTCCCCTTTTTTTTTATAATTGGGATTGTGTTTGATGGCTACCTACCTAGAGAACTCCACTGTTATTGGCGAAGAATATGATGATCCTCGATGTCATGGTTGTGGCAACTCAATCGACGATGGCTCAGTGGTACAATTTGGGGGCGGTATATGGCATTTTGAATGGTAAGAAAATAATAATAGTAGTAGTAGACGCGTTGTGCAAAACAAAAGAGAACATAAAACCTCTAACGAACACTTTATTTTACTATCCTTTGTTTTAGCTTTCGTTGCTCCAAATGTCACGATCTGGTGGAATGTTACAGCAATCTTTTACTCTTACGTGATGGCAGTCCCATATGCGAAAAATGCTCTTACAACTGTCATGCCTGCAACAAAACCATCAAGGATGAAGCTATCATGGCTGGTAAGGAACTAGGGGACGGGAAATGATATATGATGATGACTGACTATTGACTGTTTACTTTTTTTTTGATATATTTTTATAGGTGAAGAGGCCTATCATGCGGATTGCTTCCGGTGTGTCCAATGCCATACCAAAATTGATGATCTGATATTCACTCAAACGAACAAGGTAAACTACAGCCGGGGAAAAAGTTAGGAAATCGGGGGAAAAGTACTGATAACATTCATATTCAGGGGATATACTGCACACATTGTCACGAAAGTCGGAAACAGCTGCGCCAGAAACGGAAAGAAGAAAAGCATCGCCAACAGCAAAAACAACATGAAGAAAATTCATCTGAACGAGTTCTCCATCGGAGCTCTGACCAATCTTCTTCCTCTGACGACTATAAAAAGGTAAACAAATCTTTGTGGTGAAAAAAAAAAGATTTAGCGTACTCACCACTTTTTTTATACATATAGAATCGATCCAATGTAGTATATAATGACCTGGACATCACCACCTCTCTGAATACCCGACAACCACAACCACAACATCAACCAGTAATTGGTCGTCAAATCTCCACCAACTCTATTTTGAATGATTACGTAGATCCGGCGCCTATTCCAACAATACCATCCTCCATCACTCATGAAGTATATCAACAAAAGCAAGCAACATCATCCGAATTGTCAATACTGGAGTTAATTGAACTCAACAATATGCTGAATGCAGCTATCCAAAGCGGAGTGACGGACGAAAATATACCCAGCCCACCACCGGAAACGCATGATCTTTTAAACTTACAAACCTCCAAGACGGATAACAATGATACGCATGCCCTACACCGAGAACTTGAACAGACCAAAGCAAAACTCTTCAATGTGGAAACCAAATTTGATGAAATCAAGGTAATCAATGGATTTAAAGTACTGTAGATGACTGGATATTGATTTATATCAACACATGTATCTTTCTTTTTTTTTGGGGGGGGATATAGGACATTAGCCGAAAAGCCTTGGATGAATACAGCAAAATGAAGGAACGTTTTGATGCGGATATGGTGGGCCCACAAAATGCTGAAGAAAAAGTCGCCAAATTACAAAATGAACTCTCTTTTTATCACCACCTCACTCTCTTTGGCTCAACGGAATTAGGGAAACATATAAGGGGGGAATTGACACAACTTCATAACGTGAAAACACAAGTCGAAAAAACGGTGAATGACCTACGCAAACAACGTGATGGTATCTTTGATGACATTGATAGGTAAATCACAAAAGGACAACCAAACAAATGGCCAAACAAAATTGACTTTTTTTTTCTTTTTTACTGATAGACAAAAACAGATTCATTGGGATCGATTTTCCTTTGCACACCAACAGCAGCTTACTTCTCTTCAACACGATATGGATCATGCAAAACTAGGTTACGATCGATTTGTCAAGGCACGGGATGATATTATCGCTGAAATGATTTTATTGAACAACAAGAATGCGGAACTATCGACCATCAATAATGATTTATCTCGAAGAATGTCGGAACGTGAACGTGAAGCGATGGCATTTATGGCAGGCACCAGTTTCCTGACCGAGGAATCGACAGCAAAAACAACCGAATCTAGTAGTGGCCGACCATCACTCGAACAACAGCAGCAACAACATATCTCACCCAAACTGACAGCTCACCGGAATAGCTTTACGGATGCGGTCGTGGCGGTAGCACCTCGTAAATTCAAATTCGGAAGAAATCGAAGCAAAAGTAGTGGGCACGACACTGGCGGCGGCGGCGGCGACGATAAAAAAGATATACATGATGGCGACCTTTTGAGTGGACTACCTTATGGTACTAATTTGCCTGTCTCTGTGGTGGAAAAATCGCAAGAAGGACAATTACGTGTAGGCAACCATCTATTCAACCATACCAAATTTTTGCGACCTTCCAAGTGTGATGTGTGTGGTGAAAAAATGTGGCGTAGCAACGAATTGAAATGCCAAGGTAAAAAAATAGAAGTCCCCTCCCCAGACACGCAAAAAGAAAAGAAATTGATTCCCTCTCTCTGTTTTTTGGATATAGAATGTCACTCTGTTTGCCATGTGAAATGTGTCTATGGGACAGATCCTTGTCAAAGAAAATCAATCTCAAACTCTTCAAACACTGATGGACCACACAAAGGTATTCATATAAAAAAAAACGAAATCAACCCCCCCATACTAATGTAATATTGTTCTTTGACTTTTATTTCAGTGTCGATCTTTGGCCATGATCTCATCAAACAGGTACAATTGGAAGGCGATTCGATCCCACTTGTGGTTAGGAAATGTATTGAAGCTGTGGAACAACGAGGAATGGACGATGAAGGCATTTATCGAAAATCAGGTGGCGCAGGACAAATCCGCTCGATTCAACAAGCTTTCGAACTCGGGAATGACATTGACCTTTGTGATGATGACCAATGGAATGATATTTGTGCTGTGACTAGTGTACTAAAGCAGTACTTCCGTGATTTACCTAACCCTTTATTCACCTATGAACATCACCAAAAATGGATCGACGTTACTTGTAAGTACAACGAAAGCGATGGTTGTTGGGAAATATATATACTGATATTCTTTTGCCTATTTTTTTATTTTTATATATAGCCTCAAGCGATGTCAAGACCAAGGCGGTGTCTTACCATGGACTTCTTCACTCTATCCCTTTGGAACACTTTGACACTCTGAAATACCTGATGCAGCATTTGACAAGGTGCGTTTGATTTTATGGTTTTGTCGCAAAAGAATGATGGACAACTGACGCATTCCCCTCTCTTTTTTTTCCATAGGATCAATGCCAGAAACAGTGAAAATCTGATGACAGCCAAGAATTTAGCGGTGGTGTTTGGCCCTACTTTGATGCGACATCAGGATGAAAACCAGGACTTAATGGAAATGAGTCACAAGATTGGATGTATCGAATTCATGCTCAATCATATGGATATGTTTGATGGACCTATGCCAGCATCCAACAGATCAGCTCCTTTACCTGCCCGGAAAAATTCGCTGCCATCCCACCATCGCCGTGAAGCCTCTATTGGTATGTCTGCTTTGGTGTTCCCTTCCCTTGACAAATCCAGCTTTATCTAGTTTAGTTGTTTTTTTATTGTTTTTTTCCCCACATTCTTCACAATCCCCCCACACACTCTC
>JAFHAR010002370.1:0-20909 GCA_019677225.1 Absidia healeyae | reverse complement strand
GAAAAAAAAAAAAAAAAAAAAAAGACCCACAAATGGTGAAATCACAGCGGAGTTTCAATGGGTTTTTTATGGTGATAGATACTATAATCAATGGCGCTGTTGATGACCAGCATCAAGATGAAAAGACGGTTGTACCCTATCAAGATGGATGGCGTAGTTGGCTGGTTGTTTGTGGGGCACTTTTAGTTCAAATAACGTCAATGGGGATTAATACTACATGGTACATAAGCAATTAATATTGAAGAAAATGAAATTTATGACGAATTATTATTTGCATGATAGGGGAATAATGCAAAATTATTATGAGCAAAGCGTATATAATGATACACCAAATGCAGTAGTGGCTTTATCTTTTGTTGGTACCTTGGGATTATGCTTTATGAGAGCAGGGGGGCCCATTGCGCAATTGTTGGAGCCTAGAATCGGTTGCCGAGGTATCCTTTTATCGGGCTGTCTGTGTAAAGCTATTGGGATGATCATGGCTGGGTTTACAAATCAAATCTATCAACTGTATATATGTCAAGGCTTTGTTTTTGGTATGGGTTCCTCACTCATGTATTACGTATGTAAGAGAAAGAAGACATTACTATACCAGGCAACAGAATTCTCGAAAAAAAAATAACAGGCTATTCGTTTTCTATACTATTAGGTATCACTATCAGTCACTCCTCAATGGTTTACTAAAAGGAGGGGTTTGGCTCTTGGGATAGTAGCCTCCGGCTCTGGAATTGGTATGACGAAAAAAATATTCGCGGGACCATCGGAGTTTAATGTTGTGTTTTTCATGCAAAAAAAAAATCAGGGGGGCTCGTGGTACCGTTTATTATGGTTGCTGTGAATACTTCTCTTGGCGTCAATTGGACATTCCGTGTTCTTGGATTCATTTGTCTCGGAATGGATTTGACAGCATGTGTACTCATCAAGGAAAATCCAGTTATGAAAAAGACCAGGGGTGGAAAAAAGAAATTGTCAGATATCTTTCAGCTGAGCGTGCTTCGAGATATGGATTATGTCCTATGGGTTATTGGTAGTGATTGTACTTTGTTGGGATATTTCATACCCTTCTACTTTTTACCATGTAAGTCAAAAAGTTAAAAATCAGGGTAAATTTCATTATTAACCTTTTTTTTTAAAAAAAAAGCCTATGGTAGAGCCATCGGACTTTCAAATTCGCAGGGTGCGATTCTATTAGCAGTGACAAGTATAGCGAACTTTGTTGGACGTGGCTTTACAGGGTACTATATAACACACATAATAATTTTAAGCACAAAAGGAATATGTATATACTGATTTTATGTTGTTGTTTTTTTTTGTTTTTCAGATTTTGTGCAGATTACTTCGGCCAGCTAAATACCAACGTATTATTCACACTGATAGGTGGGTTGAGCTGTTTGCTAATCTGGACCTTCTCTTATAGCTATGAATCGTTGATTGGATTTAGTTTTGTATTTGGGCTATCCTGTGGATCCTATTTTTCATTATTATCACCTATCACTGCTCAGATCCTTGGCAAAGATAGGTTTCCTACTGGACTCTCGCTTCTTTTGATATTTAATATTATTGGTGTGTTTGGGCCCAATATTGCCAGTGCTATCGAAACTCAATTACTACTGAAAAATACAGCAACGGGAGGTCAACAATACCAACCCTATCTTTCCTACAAACTCTTTGCTGGAATATGCTATATATTGGGCGCTTTAGCTTTACTGATTTTGCGATTCCGTGTCAATAAGAATTGGAAAGCCATTGTTTAAACTGAATCGAAATAAATTATATTATTGTACTTCTTTCGCATTTTTTTTTACCTTTTCCCCTGAAAAAAAAACTCGAGCAAAAACATTTTTGCGGGACCGAAAAGATCAATTTATTGACAGTTTTACAGTACCTCGTTGCATTAAAGTTTTATCATAATGATGTAGAAGGGAGTAATAGTAAATAGTTGTCAAATAGACATGATGGTCATACTTTATCAGTAATGATGATTTACAGTGATGCCAACCACAAAAACAATTGAAACACCGCTTCCCGAAAAAAATCAGGAACCGATTTGACAGCCTTGGGGATTTTTTCGTTCCAGGTAGGGTAGTAAGTAACCTTGATTAAATGGATGATGGCGTTTTCTTGATTGAGTTTTCTATCATATCGTATGCAACCCACATTTATCTTATAATCCGAAATGATATATATTATGTTTACTCGGCTAACGAAACTTCTTTGTCGATCATTTTAACTAATTTGACGCTCCTATCGGATAAACGATATATCATATCGTCATATGATATCGGATTCATAGGAGAAAAGGGAGATTGCCTCGATCCAAATAGATCATCAGGCGCATTATAATATGATGTGACCTAGAAGACGAAGAAAAAAGGAGAGGAGAAGCTGACTGATGATAATTCTACTGTAGTATGTATAATACTACTGTTATATAATATATAAGTATGGGTCATTCTTGGGTTTTACCATGTGATGACTACACACATCACTCTTTGAAAATTATCCACTGACTGAGAAAATCCTGCTTGTATCTTTTTTAAAACTCCACCCGTTTGAACTTTAAAAAGTCGGGTTTCCTCTTTTTTTATTTTTCTTCCTCTTCCTTTCCACTTTATCATTCAACTCCATTGTTATTTCCATTCACTTGAATTCTCTTCCTCTTTCTCATTTTTTATTCTTATTATTTTTTACTTGATCAAGCAAGACACTTACTCACACCATCACTTGCATTCACACGCATTCCCTCCGACGACACGATCATATAGAAACGTATGGTGGACCCGGCTTATGCTTATTCTCAGTTGTATCATGTGGCGTTTCAAAACACGATGAAAAAAGCAAGGTTTTTTATCGATCGCCAATTACAGGACTGGACTTCTTTGAACAAACTCAACTTTTCTGATCAGCACAACATTATTGGGGCCCCACGCCATCCACACTCGATTCACTCAACCTCTACAACAACAACACTCTCCAATTCTTTTACATCATCCATACATACAAATGATGGTGGGGGGGACGACACTGATGTGAATGATGATACTATCAACAACGCTACTCACACTTCTGATTGTCCTCCTCTTCTTCCACCTCTTTCTCCTACTTCTCATCAACCTCTACTTCCTATTCAATACCATACCCTTCTTACCTCGGAATCAAAAAAATTACTGCATCAAAAACCAATCCAACGCTTACGGAAAATCGACCCCACCAAGCCCCGACCATTGTCGATGCCGATCTTTCCAGGGCAACAACAACAACCACAACGACCACAAACACCACCGCCTCTTTATCGTAGTATCACCAACAACAACAGCAAGATGATCCAATTGACTCCGGAAGAGGAAGACCCCGACACCCGTGCTACCAGGAAATGGCAAAACCGGCGCTCATGTATCATTTTACCTCGGGAAGAAGAAGGCCGTGAAGATCTTCCTCCGTATCATTGCAGGTAATATATAAAAAGGAAGAATGACGGGTGGATTTATGGAGGGCGAAATAAAACAATGACACATGGCTGATTTATCTTCTTTTTACTTTATAGTGTTTACAAAATGGCCAAGGTATTTGTCAAGATGGAACGCAACAGTGCCGGCAAAAAAATCAGTCGGAGACCTTGGAGGTAAGGTATCACAAAAAAGGGGTGATGTGGGTCCAATGTGTGCGACACGGAACTGACTCTTTTTTTTTTAATTGTTTAGACGGGTTTATATTGAATTATGGGGAACTGTATTGAGGATCTATCCGTTGAATTGGTTTTGGGCTACCATATCAAATGAACCATTGTATACAATTTCTTTGGCTGGGGCGGAGGCGTCGCGTGCTGTAGATTATATCAAGCGGCCCTATGTGTTGCGATTCACAGGTCATGGTGGTATCCAAGCGTTAGTCCAGTCATCGAATCTTGAAGAAATGATGTCTTGGATTGAACACTTACAATCAGGTACGTACCGGGCGGGGTAGAAATGCATTCATCATGTGGTTTCTTGTGTGTTTATTTACATGTATTCCTTTAGGTATCAACATATCGCTGGATTTGGAGGAACGTCCAATGCCAAAGTTTTTGACACTCCAACCAAGACGTGGTATGGATACGGGTATACTATGTTCCAGAATGGCTGAATTAGAACGAAGACGGGAGCAAAGACGACGGAATCAACAAGAAATCTTGGCTTAGTTTTGGTACACCGCTGGATGATTGTTTTATATAGGGTGCTCCCTGGTGGTGGTTTGGTGTTTAGTTTAGTTGTCTTTTTTTTTTATTTTTATTTTTTTGGTGTATGTTTGTTTTGTATGTACGATAGCTAGAATCAATCAAAAATGAATCCAATAAAGATATCAAATTATTTGTATATATAGTAGAACAACTTTTGTATATGGATGGTCGTTTAGGGTGGGATCAGATTGCCTCTTTTATTTGAATTGAAAAAATAGGCGTGTGTGTTGTGTGTAATAATGATAAAAATAGGTCAGATGGATATGATAAAACAGTAATATATTTTTTGGATAGAATTGAGTCAAAATGGTTTTACTGGAAATCATTTTTTTAAAAAAGGGGGGGGGGTAGCGAGACGCGACAGATGGATGTACGTGTATATGTGTGTGTGTACCTAAATTTCAGTGGTAAAAAAAATATACTTTGGTAAGAGTTGGGTCAAATGCGTTTTTTATTAAAAATTATAGTCAAAGAAGGGGAAATTGATAGAAGCCACAGATAGATGTACGTACGTGTGTATGTGTGCCTAAATTTCAGTGATAAAAAAAACGGTCAAATGTAAAAGACAATATACTTTGGTAAGAGTTGGGTCAAAATGTGTTTTTTATTAAAAATCATTGTCAAAATAAAAGGGAGGCAAATAAATATAATATATAAAGGGGGAAGTGTGTGTGTGTATTATAGTGGTAGAAGATGGGTCGAATTGTGTAAAAAGTATGCTGGGGAGGGGACAACTACATTAAAAAACGTAGAGGAGGAAGAGAATAATAATAAAACTAAAGTAAAACTGTACATGTATGTGTTTTGTGTATTAAAAAAAAAGATAAAAGAGGGGAGGGAGGTAAAGCAGACCAATCAACTAAGGAGATCCATCACTTTGTCTATTTCCGCCATTTGGTCAACACCTTGATAAGAGCCGTCTTGACAACCCCACTAGCCTTGTCATTTTCTTTCTTGCTAAGACCAATGGTGACATAGATCTTGATACTGGGCCGAGGGCAAAGTCGTTCTTGATCATACACATACTTGGCACGAGTCACCAAAACACCTTGAGAGCCACATTCGTCCACCACGTCTTGTAGCAATGTTTCTTCATCTTCACGAGCAACATCACGTTCTTCACCACGTAGTCGAGATCGCAAGAAGGATTGTTTGATTCGGATATGGAAGAATGGAGCAGGAGAGTCGAGATCCGCAGAATACAATTCCACAAGGGGTTCCAATGCTTTGTGTAAAAGAGTTTGACGGAAGTTGCGGCTACGTTCGTCCAGTTCCAATAAAAGTCCAGGTTGCTGTCCGATAATGTTCAACGCCTCAGAGGCACTGACCGCCAACATAGCCGGAATCGATGCGGAGAAACAATAAGCACTACCGGATAAACGTTGATGATCCACAATTTCGACACTGCCCGCACAAAATCCGCCCGAAGAAGAAATCACATTCGACATTGAGCCCACAATCATGTCCACATCAGTTGCCTAATGTTTTTTTTAAAACAAAGAAAAAAAAAGAGTTCATAGTTTGTTCGTATAAATTCAGACGGACGTTTCATTGCCCATCTTCAATTCAATCCATATCATTCTTCATTTCCCATACACAGTATAATCATTCTTTCACTTACAGGAATATTGAACAAATCAGTCAACCCTGCACCACGACGACCAACCACACCAATAGATTGAGATTCATCCAAAATTAGGCGATACTTGAATTTCTTTTTCAGTTCCACCAATCGATCCAAAGGAGCAATGTCCCCTAAATTGGCAGAAAGACCTTCAGTCACAATAAATCGACGTGTCAACCGCTTGTTGTGCTATGCACCAAGATAATATAAAAAAATTAATATATGTATGCCTAGGTATGTACCCCATCCCTCTTATTCAACTATACTTACTATCAAATCATCTGAGCGAATGTCTTCCAAAACGCGTTCCAAGTCGTCCATGTCATTGTGCTTGAACCATCGAATATTGGATCGGGATATTTGGACGCCTTTTTGAGTGGCAAAGCTAATCCCTTCATCACTAAAAAATATCAAAAAAAAAAAGAGTCAATCATGTTTTTCGTAAATTATAGCCCCATGCATATAATATATATATCTACTTCAGTCTACTTACACAACCAATAAATCGCCGCGTTTCGAGAATGCCGGAATGACAGAAGAGATGGTTGAGAATCCTTGAGCGTAGATGATGGCTTCTTCTGTACCCAAAAACGATGCAATATTCCGTTCCAAATCCATATGAACATCGATGGTGCCATAAAAACCAGGAGGACCACATGAGCCTACACCATAGTCCTTCAAGGTATCGATTGCTTTTTGTCGGATAGTGTCAGAAGCAACCAAGTTCAAATGATTGCTTGTCGCCAAGTTCATCATTGGTTTCGAGTGTCCCGCTACCTTTGGCTTGACACCTTGAGGGCCAATAATTTGAGGTGTTTTTTCCAGGTTGAGTCGATCAAAGGCAGATAATTTGGGTGTTAATGGTTCAGGTTGCCATTCTTCTACTAGGTCGTCCACTTCCTATAAAAAGAGAATGTATATGTGAGTGTCGAAACGTCAGCCATGCCAGGTTGTTGTTGTTGTTGTTGTTTTTGCATAATATATTTTCCAAAGAAGGTGTGCTGTCTATTAGTCCTCATTCATTGCCAAAAGCTTACCTTTCTTGTCAGTTTCACAGCATTGTCATGAGGCTTGTATTTCTTGGAAAACATGTATTTGACGGCGAAGAAGACCAGAAAGAGTTCCAAACAAATTCGGAAAGGATCGTTGTGATAGGACGTCTTGATATAGTTCAGCACCATATGGGATCCAGGAATAGAGAAAATGAATTCATACAAGTTGTTGACAGTCGAATTGATAAAGAGCGCCTGATCTTGATCAATTTGAGAACTGGCGCTCATGGTGATAAATAATAAAGGAAGAAAATAAAAGAAGCCTAAAAAAATATAAACAACACTTCAAAAAATATCCCCCATCACGTTTTTCCAACCCCGCCTATCAGTCACGGTCTTGGCTTCTTGGCTAATGCAACACCAATCTTCGCGATCATTTTTTTTTTATTCATAGAAAATAATAATATACATAATGATTTGTTGAAGTATAATCTAAGAAGACCCACTACTAGCATACCATTGAATACTACCATCGTCAGATACAGATACAAATTTGGTCCCTTCTTGATTCCAAGCCATTCCCCATACCTATATAATATACATAATAAAAATATAAAAATCAGTCACTCAGATATCTTTCAATATCCTAGAATATTACACATGTCATTTCCATTCAATTAACTAACCTGATCCGTTTGAGTTTCTTGTGTTTCCAATACAGAGCGAGTTGTCAAATCCCATACTTTGATCTTGTTATCAGCACCACCACTAACCACTTGTTGTTTGGCTTCATTTTGATTTGCCGCCACAGAAAGAACCCATCCAGTATGTCCTGTCAAAACCGATGCCAGTTGTCCATGTTCCACATCATATACGTAAATACATTTGTCGTCGTTTCCACTAATCAAGGTTCTGTTGTCCGGTGCGAATGATACTGATCGTACTGCCTTGGCATGTGCTGATAAAAATAAAAATAAAACGATAATTAATGAGAAGTTGGATATACAGCATTCCTATTCCTATTCATAGATCATCCACTTACTTGATAAGGTATGAGCCAATTGGTTTGATTCCATATTGAAGACATAAATTGATCCATCTTGAGCACCCCCAACTAAGTATTTGCCATCATTACTCTATATATGTAACTTGTGAGTTTCCGTTCCCAATCTATTTTCATGTTATATGAATACGATATATGATGATCTAACTTACGTAGGTAGTGCACATAAGAAAGTTGTTTTTTGTAGGTAGTGTTGCCAGTTTTTCCCCAGATTCAATGCTGAATATATTGATATTTCCATTATGAGACCCCGTAGCGATAGTTTTGCCGTCAGGATGAAAGCGGGCTGACCAGGCTTCCACAGGTGGCACTGGGATTGTCTTGACACAGGCACCGTCGAGTTCCATATCCCATACACGCAGAGTTGAATCGAGTGAAGAGGATACAAGACCTACAAAAGAATAACAATAACCATGGAATGAGTTTTGCATTGGGTAAATAACGTTTTAAGAGCATCCTTACGTGTTCCATCCATAGAAAAAGATACAGAATTCACCGCAAGCGTGTGCCCTTCCAAGGTCCAGAGAAGTTCACCAGAAAGACCATCCCTATAAAAGCATATGCAGAATGAGTACTGTCAGTTTCCCAATTGCTTGTAAAAAGAATCTGGGCGTTTTTGCTTTACCATATCTTGATATGACTATCAGCCGATCCTGTAGCAACGAAGTTAGTATGCCGAGACCAATCGACACACCATACACCATCGTCATGAGCTACCAATAAAAAAATAAATAAAAAGAAGGTCAACAATTCAAGGTGTCGATTTTACGATAAAAATGCGTGTATTTCTAATGATAAAAAACACGTACCTCTTTCCTTTTTGATGGTTGGGATATAAGTGGTAGGCTATATATTCAAAAAAAAAAGTTAATATGTCTATAACCCCCCTCTAATAAAATCGTGCACGCTTTTTTAGTTGTCGTTTACCATATGAGTTTTCTATTGTCGATGAGAGAAGAAAATAAAAGTATCTGGGTCAAAAAAACAATCTTGTCTCTAACAAACCGGAGTTTAAATTTTAAATTTTGGATTGCATTTGAAATCAAAGTATAATAATATATGGCAAAGCAAATATGTATCCCCTAACAATCAGTCAAGAACTGTACAAAAATTTGATCAATACAAAAGGGCTTAATCGTAATGACGAAACAAAGGTTTGATCAGGATAATCAGGGTGATCTGGATGATCAAAAAAAAGGTAAGGAGAGCCATTGATATCAAATAGTCTGATAAGGAAAGGAGAGAGAGAGTCAATATACTGCAAATATTGATGGGAGGAGGGTTTCCCTCCTTTTTGTAGCCGGATAGATAAGAGTAAAGTAAGTCAAGGTTGATATGAAAGTAGAATCCAAAAAAGACAACTTTTTATCTCGGCGGGGTTTAAAACAAAACTTCAAATGCGTGGCGATTTTTTTTCTTTTTTCGTTATCTTTCTTCTCTTTTTCTCTCTCTTTTATACTTTACATTCCTTTTTATTTTATATATACCACTCCTTATAACATACCTGTTTACCAACATTTGATACGTTGCAACTCACAAGTCATGGTAGGCGCACAGTCTGTTACGGATCTCAGCACTTTGATCAAAAAGACAAAAGGTCAGGTACCCCCAAGTTTGGTTGGTTGCTCTATCACGAACCTTGGCGATAAGGTTTACGTTTTCGGTGGTCGACTAGCTGTCACCAAGCAAATGACTGACCACCTTTATATTATGGACCTCCCTACTCTCGTTTGGCATCGTCATATTGGCTCGCCTGATTCAGCTCGTCCGCCATGTCCTCGTTATTTTCACTCTGCCACTGTGTATCGCCATTTTATAGTCTATTTCGGTGGGATGAATTATGGTACTGACTTGTCCAATTCCAACAGCTCAAAACGGAACACACTAGTGGATGATTATGACCGAACTGCTCAAGTCTACACTCTCAACGACATTTATTTATTCAACTCACGAAACTTGACTTGGACCAGACACAAAACGACACCTAGCTTGTTTACACCAAAACCTCGGTATGCTCATATTGCCATCATCATGACAACAGCAAAGGACAAATTGGTTGTGATGGGGGGACAGGACGCCAACAATGACTATGTGGAAGAATTCAATGTGCTGGATTTGGTCTCCTTTGAATGGGATCATGGTGGATCCTTGGACAGACCTTGCGGTGTCTATCGTTCTGTGCCCTTTGATCCTCGCATAGGCATAGAGGGATTTCAGCATCTTCCTCACTCTTTTGATCAGAAATCATTCAATTCGAACACCAGCGACAACAGCCTCGATTTTTACCTTTTTGCCAATTACAACTTGTCATCCGACGTCATATCACAGGAACTCTCTAGTTTTGATCCAACACGTCCAACTGTCAATGGAGGGTTTCAGGATTATAGTCATCTTTTATCACAACAGCAGCAATCCCTTCCTCCTGGATTGCGATTTCCTCATGGTCATGTGATAGGTCAGCATTTTGTGATTGCCGGTACTTATCTGGGTTGTCATTCAAGAAACTATCAGATCTGGGCTTTGCATCTGGGAACATTGGTATGGTCAAGGATTGAAACGGGATCAAAACTCGAAAAGGGCGCATGGGGTCGTGGCCTGACTTACAATGATCGCTGGATTTTATTTGGCAACAGGAACCGCGACATATACAAGGCTTACGGACAACGGGAAATTAACTTTGACGATATGGTGACCATCAATTTGGAGGCTCATGGAGTATACACCACACCTCTCTCTACATGTGACAAGCTGGGATACGACTTGGGGTTGACGATGCTGAATGAACCCAACATGGCGGATGTGTATGTGGTGACAAGCGACGATCGGTCTATTCCCGCAAATTTGCAAATTCTTTCCTTACGATGGCGCTTTGTTTCGAAACTCATGAATGGAAAAACTGGCGGCGATGGCGGTGAATCCAACAACAACAACAGCGACAACACTCCTGACGACGACAACAACAACGACACTGAAATTATTTTAGGTGGACGACAACGACATCAAAAGGGAATCGGCAAAACATTACTATTTCCTGAAACATATGCGGTGACTTTGGTCTTTTTACAATATATTTATACTGATCACTTGATGAATGTGCAGCAACACCAACCGACTGTCCTGGCGCGTTTACTGATTTTGTCGGATATGCACCAAATGCCTCGTCTTAAGCAGCTGTCAATACATGCCCTGCATCAAATCCTCAGCGTATCTACAGCAAGCCTTGTATACGAAACTGCTACTTTGACCAATCAGTATGGATTACAAGTACGTGCCTTGCGATTGATGATCAACTTTAAAAAATCGATGGAACAGCAACAGCAACAACAGCAGGCCTTTTTGTCACCAGTATCACCAGCATCTTCAACTCATCCATTGGAACCTTTGTCAAGACCTCCACCATCTATTCCACCACCACCTACACCAACAAGTCCCGGAGTGCGCTCAATATCTTCATCTACTTACCTTTCTGACAGCCATCATGACGATTTTTTTACATTTTCAACATCATCACCGGTGTCCTCTCCAACATCATCGACGGCTATACATAAGCCCAATCATCCTCACCTAGTGCCTCTCACCACTCATAATGACAGCAACAATAATGGATCTGCAGTATATTTGGTCAAGAAAAAATCATCACCACATTCGTTATCATCGGACTCATCGACCACTTCTTCCTCCAACGAAGACCATCACATCTTACACATGCAACAGCAATCGTCTATAAAAACAACACATTCTTTCAAGGATCACAACAGCAACACCAACGTGAATGGAAAATTCAGCTGGCGGCGGTTACAACAATCCACCATAGCTCTGGCCAAACCAAAACCACTTCGTGTCGACGCCTCCAATACCCAGCCTTTTTATGATCTTTAGTTTTATAGTATAATAGTAGTTTTATATACCTCCACTCCCTTTATTTTATATGTAGTATAGTCAATTCAATTTATTAATTTATTTTATTTATCTTATTCAATAAAAACCTCACTCGTTTTACATCAAACATTTTATATATCTCTTTATAAAATAAAAAAACCATTATATCGTATTCACCTTGTTTCATTGTCACACAAATATTCATGTCTTATCTCATCTTTTACTTGCCCGCTCCCGTCATTTGTTTCTTATCTACCAAACATGTGGTATTAATTTCGGCGCCAATCATTGATGATAACCCTACCATTTGATCCCTCCTACCTACTCCTATAAGCACATCTTTACCCCCTTCCCCCTCTCCTTGCATTTTATTGACACATGATACTACTGCACAGTTATAGAAAATTGGTTATTACTATCCACAATCGTGATTTACATAAAAACTACCAGCATATATGTTATCTCAAGCTCACAGGGCTATTAGTGACTCGCAAAATTATATTATCTTCGTCAACTGAACGTTTGCAAGACAATCGCCGGTAATTCAATCCTCGACCGGGCGCGTAGAAAAAAATCAAAAAAAAAATCAAAAAAGGCTCTTTTCCTCCTTTATTATATATATATCTTTTTTTTTTTTATTGTATTCGACTTCAACAGCCATCATGAATCTGGATCACTATGTAATGAAGACAATGTTTGAAAAGTCCTTGTTTTCAGACTTGTCACTGGCGTTTTTCCATGAATCCTTCCCTTTTACAATGCGGTTTGATGTTCATAAAGCAGTGGTAGCGCAATCACCGTTCTTCCGCCTATTATTGGAAAACACACATCGTCTTACAACTGTGGACACTGATTCGATGGATTCACAACAACCCAACACCACTTCGCCCTCTTCTCATATTAGCAATGACGCATTACACCTTACTATCGATCTTATTCAAGCCATGACACGACGCGGATTTATCATGTCGCCCTCTCAACATATTATTCGACGGCAATGGCAAAGGCAAGCGGCGCCACTCAATGAAATACCCTCGACATCCTCATCTGGAGAAGACAATAAAAGTGGCGACGGCAACCATCCTACTCGACATATCCTTTGCTCTCACCTACGATTTGCGCTCAAGTGGATGTATTCAATGGATCGAACATCAATGGTCGCCACTCTGCAGGATGACGATACCTTACGTGTGCTTTGTGTTGCGGTCTTATTTGGGTTGGATGCTTTGGTGGAAGATTGCTTGGAACGATATACAACACGTCAGTTATCAATCGACGCCATCACGGACGATTTAGAGACGATCTGCCAACTCCCACGAGATCACAAAGCCTACCACCAACTGAGGGATGCCGCGCTGTTATTGCTGTTACGGCTTGGTCCTCAATGCCCTCGTCATCTTGCTCGCTTACCAGTGGATTATATGTCGGACGTGCTCAGTGTGGACCTGCTCTATATCGGGTGCGAATACGAACGGTACTGTTTGCTGCGTGAAGTCCTGGTGGCCTATATGCAATCGGTAGGGAAAATTACTTGGACACCTACTGGACCAGTGGATCAGGACTTCAAGCGACTGTCTGGCTTTGTACAAAATCCGGTATTATTACAACAACGACAACAACAAGGGCACCACTTGTCGGCATCGGATGTACGCTCATCAACCAAAAAACGAAAACGAATACCATCTGAAGAATTGGACCTAATCGGTGGCTCCGATGGATCAACTGAACAATCTGGCGGCGTGGACAAAGATACCTCATCATCAGCAACAACAACAACATCAACAACAACAGCGAATAAACAACGACGGCTCGCTAGACTTAGCTTCTCAGCGTGTGTACCATTTGAAAAGTTGGTGGCGGATGCATCCTCAGGTGGCGTGATTGACAAGGCGACCATTTTATCCTACCTCTTACGAACAACGGTGAATTATAGCAACATGACCTTTGACCAACTAGCGATTGTACGTCAGGACGGGATTGTAGAGGAAAGTATTGTATTCCGCGCACTTTGGCAACGCGAAGAATTGGAGCGACTCTTATTCCCATTCAACTATCAACAAAGTCAGCAAATGCATATTGTGGCTACTTCAGCACCGTCATCAGCATCCAGCAAAACAACCCAACATACTATTATACCACGTTTTGGAAAAATGGGCAACAGCAACAGTGGTGGCACCAAGGCCGCAATGGATCGAAGGGCAGCACTGGATGAATACTTTGATGTGGCCGACGTGGATGGTGAAGGAAAACGGCGACGGATGTTACTCGGTACCCCAAAATTCCGGTTCTGTGCATCGGTACCAATTGCCTTACCAAGCACGAGTGGCGAAAATGACGATGATGGTGATGGTGATGGTTGGCACTTGGTGGAGCTTACGACCAATTCTGGTACCGAATCGGCGGCCACTTCAGCAACGCTGCCAATGAGACGAACACAACAAACAGCTACCACAGATGATGTTCCATCCGACGTATTTGACGACGATGACGACGATGACGATAATGATTCTATTTGGGTATGCGAGAATGAAAAGGAAACTTTGGACGGGAAACATACAACAACAGAAAGGTGTACAACGCAATCACCACTGCAAAACAACAAGGACCAACATACTCTTGAACGATTGACTATAGGCGAAATGACAACGAAAACGACAGAACACAGTGGCAAGAGTATCGGCACCGGAAGCAAAGGAAAGGAACCACATCACCAACAAGATAGTATACATCAGTATATTTACAAGAAGACGGTATACTCAGAAGCTGAATACATCCTTGGTCATTGGCATCGTGTACGTTTGGAGGTCCAACTATTGCCTCGCTCATTGGTATCAAGTCAAAATCAAGGCGGACTGAACGGTGGTGGTGGTGGTAACAAGAACAAGAAGCGTGGCGAACAGAACCTGGATCAAGTAAAGGATGATAATGTGCTTGTTTGCCGCTTTGAACTACAAAGGGATTATTCAGTCACCAACGCGACCTCATCTCAACAACAACACGCCGACAATTCATCAAACGCATCACCCCACGAAAGTGCTAGTCAACGCCAATCGAGTAACCCCGACGGACATCATCATCATGGTAGTAGGTCCACACCACAACAAACCAAGATACGATACGACATTTACTGCTTGAACCGACACCAAGTCCTTGACGGTAGCGATCATGTGGATCCTGAAGATAGGGTGCTTGTCCCGGTGTCCAAAGTGACGGAAGCGAATGATGCCATCGAACGATCCGCTAGCTATGTGAAGCAGGTGGTGCTGAATATGGACGCATTGGATGACAGAAAGAAAATGGAAGTGGACATGGTGGTGGGTCTCGAAATCTTTGGATTCCAGAAATTATAGTTTAGTCTCTCTTCCCCTTCCCCTATTTTTATGTAATGTGATATTGTTATAGTTTATTTGACTCTCTGTGTACCTTTGTTTAGTTATGTTTATATTTTTTTATTGTTATTAGTATATATTATTTTACACCCTCCTCATCTCTCCCTACCTTTATGTACATTTTATATTCAATAAATATATTATGTGTGTAAGATATACGAAAATGACTTTTTTTATGTGTGTATGTGATGTGTATATGATGCGTTCTGCTGTATTTGTTCTTTCTTGGATTGACTATCACAGATAAAATAGGAATTGGATAAGCTACTGAGTAACATTCATTTAGGAACTACTGATTGGATTTTTCAACGTGAATGTGTTAAGGTTTATTTAGATGATTATTCACGGTGACATTTGCATTTTTGAAACTATAAAAAATAGTCAGATCGAAACACTCATAATGACAGCATCATTGGGTCTTGGGTGACTGATATCAGGTGTGTAGTAAACACGGTGCTATGCTTGATATCAGTCACCTATGGGTGACAAGGCAGTATCTGGGCGTTGGAGGTGAAAAACATGCAAATCGGACCATACGTCACTGTACGCAGCTGTACAGCGATGCCCCTGTTTTGGGTGGTTAATATGATACGAAGTGTGTACCAAACCATGTTCTATATTAGTCGATCTGAGGTAGACAAGGCGGTGTTTGGGCGCTGGAGGAGAAACGGACGAAAATGTGACCATGCAACGCTTTAGAGACCATATTACAGCCCAATCTCGTCCAGTCCCACCTAAAAATAAAGTATTATTTCTAAATCAGATGTCCTCCGCCGAAGGTCGTTCTTCAACTAGTTACCATTGGGGCATTGCTGAAGAAAATAATACCGGTAGATCATTCGCTTTTGAGCATGCTGTATATTATGACAGTTGTCTCTGGAATAATCCCGTTGGTGAAAGAATTATCATGTACAAATTACTACATCATTCTCAATTTTCGGTTGATGAAAGAGCAACGCTAATGATATTATTCAGACCCCGCCATTAATAAAAATAATAATTCGCAAATATTGAGCATAAAGAGAAATAAATGCAGTTCAGTCGGTGCAGTATACTCATTCTCATGCAACTATGTAATAGAACCTGTATTTCATGCATGCTAATTATTCAATTGACTGCTCACGTAAAAAATAGTGAGTATTGTTGGTGATCTGGTGATAACCTTTTTCTCCCTTTTAGGATTGTACACCGATCAAAAGCAGCGACCGTCATATCGGGGTTTGAACAATAGCAGATGGGATTTTTTTCTTTGTGCAAAATGGTAAAATCTTTTTTTTTTCTTTTTTCTTTCTGTTCCTTCATCTCTGAATATTTTCTTGAGGGATTTCGAATCATGGAAAATCAAAAGCATCGCAAACCTACAACATCGAAACTAAAACGAATACTACATTGCAAGTCGAACGTGTCACCTTTGCCCCCACTAGGTAAAGATCTTGGTCACACCATGAAGAAGGCGGCCCAGATCTCGCCACCTTTCTTACAACATTCGACCAACACTCACTCCTTGGCATCACCATTACGCTCGTCATTTGAAATCGATCACCATCCGACCGGAAAAACACCGTCTAATGACTTGTACCAACCACTGTCGCCGCCCTCTTCCGCGTCTCGCCATCCAAAGACAAGGCAATCCCGTTCCTCATCGAAGAGCAACGACACTCGATGGACTTCGGCTTGTACCACGAAAAAATCGCACTCTTCAACAACCATGACTAGCCCCACAGTTATCATTGGCACTACTACACCTCATGGCCGCCGATCCAGCTCCTTACATTACAACAACCGTCCCCTTTGGAACCAAGCAAGTGCCACTACCTCAGCACCACCACTACCACCACCCCTTCCTTCCATGACATTGAAAAAGACTCACACCGACGGATCGATTGTGTCTCACAACTGGAATACAGCCAACAATGTGTCAAAAAAGACAACAGCAACAACCAAAAAGGACAGCCGAAGGCACTCGTGCTCATCAACGACACAGGATCATCAACGGAATCAACGATCTCGTATGTTACAAGAAGCAAAGAAAACACCACTAGCAACACCGACTGCATCAAAATTCACTAAAACTTCTTCATCACAACCATGTTCAGTTTTGTTTTCCAAAGCATCACCCGCCGCCAATGCTGCTCTGGCCGCATCCTCGTCCCCTTTACCATCATCAATGCCTCAGCAACAGTCATATCGTCGTCAGTGCCCGCCACCATTATTGTCCTTGGAAAAAAGTCGATCTACACCACTGCGATCTCTTACAAAAGTCAAAACATATAATGTGTCACCAACAACAGCAAAACAACCCACGCCTCAGCGATCTACATCGTCATCCCTATCATCTCCAAACAAAAGACGATCCCAACGACCTGATGCCACGATTTTACGAACAGAACGGGACTCGGAAAGGAAAAGAAGACAGCAAGAATTGGAAGATCTCATCTCTGGACGGCGTGGCAGCACTTTGAAACTCTCTTTGACCCCTCAAAACACTCTCTTGAACTGAAATGGATCTAGTATCATACCTGTTTGTGGACTTCGGCCCCCCTTCCCCTTCCCCTAGTTCATATATATTATTTCATGTAGTTTGTTTTGATTTATTATCTTGGTTTAGTTTTAGCTGTGTACCTTTTTTATTATTTTATATCATATATCCTTCATATTCTTATTACTCTTTTATTTGCCCTACCCTTCTATCATATTCTATTTTTATCTCCCATCATATTCTATATTACCACTAATAAAACCCATTCCATTTTACATATTATTATCATTTACTTGTCTTCCATATAGAAATGTGTGTTTTATTGTCTTGTCTTGTCTTGTCTTGTCATATCATATATATCATATTATGTAAAAAGAAAAAAAAAAGAAAGCGTGTTTTGTTGTCTTGTCATACGGTGTAAAAAAAGTGGGCTTTATTGTGTTCACAAGAAAAGCAAAAAAACAAAAAACAAACTAATATAACTACTAATATAACTATCAAACTATATATCTTATTGTCATTATCCTGATCCTTGTTCACGTTTTTTCTTGTTCGTCAAAAAGCAACGTTACCTAAAAGGAAAAGAAAGAATACATGACCAGCCAAGATCAGTCCTAAAAAAGGCAAGTCCCCGCATTATTTCCCCCACTCCTTTTTCCCTTCATCGGGGTCATGGGTCTTTTCCAGAATATATTGGTCATGATAGTACAACCCCATCCCCCCTTTTTGCATCTTGACGATGTTTGATGTTTCTGTGTACGATAATACGTGAAAAAAACCCATCAGTTCAATTTTTTTCTTTTTCTGTCATATCATATATTGTACTTATATCCATCATCAAATTATCCTTCATCTACTCAGGCTTCATTGTAATACAAGTAGCAATTCATTTCGGATCGTATTTTTAAGGTTTCAGAATAACGATATCATATGATCAATGAGCGCAATCACTGAAAAAAAGAGTGTGCACCCTGCTATCTGTCATAACATTTCCAAGATTACATGCTTTTTTTTTTCGTGCCTCTAGATACTTCTTGATATAAAGGGATACAGTAGCAGACCAGTGTCAGAAGCGTCCGGTTTTCACCTTCATATTGACGTGTTTTGTTGCTAATATCAAATTGTTAGTTGTCTTTTCGGTTTATCGACTTGCTTTACGTACATATATCCAATCCAAACCTGTTCCGCATGAATAAATATCAATCTAAATCAAATATAAAAGGTGAGTTTATGCATAAAGCCAATAAAAACAGCTCAATCATTATCTTCACAGTTGTCCCAGCCAATAAAAATAATAAAAACCGCTCAGTCATTATCCGCACAATCGCCCCAGACAGTAAAACTAATAACAGTTGCTCAGTCAATACCCCCACTACAAAGCTAGCCAGTAAAAACAATAAAAACCTCTCAGTAAATACCACCCACAGCCATCCAAGCCAATAAAAACAATAAAAAACCGTCCAGCCAACACACCACAGTCTCCCAGGCCTGTAATAACACTGAAAATAATAGAGACCACCAAGACAGCACACCACAACCCATACTTTGAAGTCAGACGAACCCCTTTCCCCCTTCCACCCACACAATTATCACCTGAATTCGCACCATTTGCCCGTGCACCCGTGATGTCAAAAATCATAGTGCTTTACATTGAATCATAAATATTTTTTATTTCAAAAGAAAAAAAAGTATTCTATATCTAGCCTACTACCAATAAAACTATTACTACTATATAATATTTTTGTAGACAACCCATACTTTCAAGAGCAACATTCACCTGCCAGCAAGTCACCATGTCAAACCAAATCGCTTTCGCTATCACCTAGATCCAACAAGCCAACCATCGCGCAAAGTCAATCGCTTTTGTTATCACTTTGAGCCAACCAGCAAGCCGCCCTTTTGGTTTACCTACAAAATAAAACCAGCTCATCAAACATATTCTAGCAATTCATATAAAAAGATAAAATACCCCATCACAAAATATTTCTCCATTACCTTCAACATCATTAGAGCTGTTAAAATGGCGATAAAAAAAAATAAAAAAAACATGTTCCAAATCCAAAATCCAAAATGATGAGTAATGCCATGCACTTTGTAATACCCTTTTGAAAATAACACTAATCCCCTATAAAAAACCAATCCATGATCACAATTAAGTCAAAGGAAGAAGGAAAAGAAAAAAAAAATGTGGAAAAGAACCCCGAACGATTTTTGTGAAATCCAAAAAATGATTTCCATTTTTGAAATTCAACCTCCAGATCCATTTTTTTGAATTTTAAAAAAAGTCTGGGTCTAAAAAACGGACGTCCATTTTTAAACTCCGGCGATTAGTGAAAGTCCCTTTCCAAACACTCATTGGTACTTTTTGCTATTATGTAACTGCCAAAGAATTTTCAAGATGAAAATATTTGTATTAATAATGAAAAGACCGCAATCACTCCTTGCAGAGATATAGTGTGGCCCCATTGTTGGTAATACTGGGCAATCAGAGACCTCCATTTTACTTTCTCCTGCGTGTGGTGTCCGTTCGACTTCATATGTATTTGACATGAGTAGACAAAAAAATAATCTCTATGGATATTCGTAGAGTATACACAAAAAAAGTTTAATCGTCATCCTCACTCAGTCGCTTGACGCAATTGACCTTACGTTTTATATCTAATAGCACTGACAGAAATAAAAACCGCCCAGTCAATCTCCTCCGCCACAGCCAGCCACTAAAGTCCTCCCACTCAATCCCCCCACACACACGAAGCCACTAAAACCCGTTCCGTCGACCCCCCACACACCACCAAGTCAATAATGTATAATAGCAATACTGGTACAGTTGGATATATGACAATTTGTTTATTGATTGAGGAATACATAAAAAACGAATGGGACCTATAACTAACACTATACGCAATTGACTGCAGGTAGCTGAATTAGTTGATGCTCGTCTTGTTCCATGTCAGAGGCCAACCTCCAATAGTTGAGAGACCACCACCGAAGAAAACAGGATGAATGACAGTCAATCCCTCGCCATCTTGAACACAGTTCACATGCCAGTCGAATGCCATATGTACCACACACAAGTCATCATTCATTCAAAAAAAAGTTCACAAAGGATCGCCACCAATATACTATATATATCAAAAGGTAAGGTCATTTCAATACACAAAGTTCACTTGCATTACTCTAGACTTTCCCATATCCACAATATTTGAAGGGAGTTGCATACAGTACACCCAAAAACAAACTTGCAGCTCAAAGGATAACCCCATAGCC
>JAFHAR010002362.1:37313-47472 GCA_019677225.1 Absidia healeyae | reverse complement strand
AAAACAATAATTTTTTTAGAAAAATGAACCTATCGTCCCTGCATTTTTTTTTTTTTTTTGTTACCTGTAACAGAATCACCAGTTAATTCAAAATGCACACCATTGAGTTTGCTACCACAATCTTTATGGACACGGAAGGCTTCGGACAATTCTTGAATGATATCCACAAAATGACGGGTCTTGATGCCACCAGAAGCATTCTTGGTATTTCCATGCATAGGATCACACACCCAAACAGGTACATGACCAGCTTGTCGTACGGCTTCAATATGTTGAGGCAAGTAGGTTTCGACCTTGCCAGCACCGAAACGTGTAATCAAAGTCACCTTGCCAATATCCTTTGCTGGGTTCACCGTGTTCAAAAGCGCCACCAATTCATCCGGTTTTGTTGTAGGTCCCACCTTGATACCAATAGGGTTTTCAATACCACGCATATATTCCACATGTGCTCCATCCGGTTGTCTTGTTCGATCCCCAATCCACAAAAAGTGTGCGCCTGCATTGTAGTACTTTTGCTGTGTCTTGTCCTTGCTGCTGGAGAGTAATCGAGTCAATGACGCTTCAAAATCAAGTAATAACGCTTCATGAGATACAAAGAAGTCCACTTTTTGTAACGCATTTTGAGAGGTTGTTGAGGGGGCATCCGCACCGACCGTTTTCATAAAATCCAATGCATCCGTCAGTTGATTCACAATGGATTGGTATTCACTACGTACAGCGCTGGATTGGACGTGAGCCAAGTTCCATGTCGATGGGTCGTGTAAATCTAACAAAAATAAAAATACCAAATAATGTCAAACACCAACATCCTTTGCCAACACCCACTCTATCATATATTTTCTTTTTCCTACCAGCAAAACCAGAGTCCACCAAAGTTCTGACATAATTGAGAGTCGCGGCAGAGTGGAAATAAGCGCTAAATAAAAAGTAAAACCGGAGTTTTAGACTTTCATTTCCATTTTGCTCTATTTGGTACAATCATTCCTTACCCGAGTAATCTTTCAGGATCAGCCTTACGGTCGTCAGGAGAATACCCATTGACATTGTCACCCCTAATAAAATATGAATAAAAAAGAATCGATCAATTGGCCCTATAATAATGATTTGCCATTGTTGTATATATTTTTTACCTAAAGGTCAATATTTCTTCTCCATTGTACATTTCCGTAGGTTTGCTACGAGGTTTAGCATACTGACCAGCCATGCGTGCAATACGAGTGACAGGAGTTCGGCCACCCCAAACCAAAACCAACGACATTTGAAGTAATACCTTGAGTTTGGCTTCGATAGGATCCTAAAAAAGTGTTTCATATATAACGAGTGAGTGAATAGGCAAGTTCCATAGAATTGGTGAGAGAGAGGCGGGTGATTGGACTTACCTGTGAGCAATACTCGAATAATTCAGCACAATCTCCACCTTGTAACAAAAAGGATTCACCTAATGCCACCTGTCGAAGTTGTTCGCGCAAGTCATCAATCTTTCATAAAAAATAAAAAAAAAAATAAGAATAGGTTAGGTCGATGTTCTGTATCTGCTCAATGTTGGTTTACTTCTTTTGACGACACAAGAGGAGGGAGAGTTTGAAGCTTGCCAATGACACGATCAACATGCTTTTGATCTTCGTAGACAACATCTTGTACGATAGGCTTTGATTTCCAGCTGTGAGGAGTCCATTGATTGGGTGACGACATTGTTGCAAAGGAGTAAATTAATGTAAGTAATAAAAAAAAAAAAAATGGGGAAGGAAAGAGCGAAGAAAAGAAAAAAGATGTGGAGTTGGAAATAAATTGGAATCAAGCAAAATTGTTAGTCACGATCTGTCATTTTCCGACGTTTGTACTACCAAGCCAATGATTGAATTAGGGTGCAGACAATGCAAATCTTATTCCTAGTCATTGTAAAAATGTATGGGCCCGTGAAGTACAAAATAGAAATAAAATATGCATCAGCAGGACGATCAAAAGGAAGTGGCTATGGTGAAAAAGGAGAGCTATTTAGCCCCACATAATGATTCTCAGGGTACAGGTAGGATGATTAGATATGATGTGATTACATAAATATTAGATAAAATAAGACGCATGATGTTCATGCCTACTCTTCCCGCTCAAGTACCGACCAAGAATTTCGGCTACTCTTGATGACACTGGATGTACCCCACTTTGGATATCAAGACTTTGTTAAAGGAAGCCTTTCACACCCGTCCAACCGGACCCCTGAATCCGAATTTTTTTCCCACGCCTAGCCATACCGATCAAACCCAAAGTTTATTTTGTTTAATTCCCCTGTCAAGCCCTTTTCCCCTCAAGTCCATCCCGCATTCCCCATAATGCGATTTTCCATAAGAGTACCCCACCATATCCGATTTCTGATAACACCTTTTCCCCCAGTGCACATATAAAAAAAATAGACGAGTCGTAAGTGCACGTTCATGAGGCAACAAAAGCTTTTTTTGGTATAAATTCCATCCTGTATCGGGCTGGTCATTTCAGTTTATTTGTACGTTCTATAATAGTCATATAATAATAATAAATAGTAATAAAAGAAGGGAGGAGTAAGAGAAATAAAGAAAACAATAATATGGTAAGCTAATAATAAAAGTGCATAGGTGTAAAGATATGTAAAAATAAATAAATAATATAACATGTATAATATAAAGACATAAAAGATATGGTGATGTATGTAAACTATAATTCTAAATTGTCCACAGGGTAAAATTGATCCACTTTGGTAATCCAGTCAATCATATCAGTATTGTTCTTGGCTTGGAAGAGATAGATGTTGTTGGTGGTATAAATGGTAAATGTATTGGGTTTCTAAAAAAAAAAAAATCAATATTTTATTCCATCATCATGTACACGGCTATTCCATAAAATACCTGTAAAGGTTCATCAGCATCGGTTTTGTGTTCCACACGGACAGATGTCACGTCAATCACAGCGATTTCGTCGATTTCAGTTTGATCTTCATATACCATAATAAAGGGTCTAAGAACGAGTAAAAAAAAAAAAGAGGTTAGATTCTCAAATTTCATATAACACTCTACACATCGTTCCATTTCTTACCTTCTGAATGTAAACCAGTGTTTCACCCAAATATCGGTTTTCGTGTGTTCTGGATGCCATAGATACCCCTTTTTCACGATGGTTGCACTTGGTATAAGATACTGTACTTTCGGCGCTAGCTTCAAATGATTGGTGTCCTCTTTGGCCAGTAACAAGGATGATAGTCCAGAAGTAGGAGAGGATGGAGGCTTTTGACTAATGAAGACCTACAAAAAAAATAATCAGACATCGGATGCAATTACTATGATAATTCTTTATTGTTACCTCTTTGCTGGTACCAAAACGTCTCGTCCATAATTCGATCATTTTGTTGAGTAGTTCTATGTTCAGAGATGACGTACCTGAGTCACAACCGCCAGTTTCACCATCACCATTCCTGGACGTTGTCGTTTCTAGTTGCTGGAGTCGACGATTCTGTCTCTTTTGTTGTTGATCCATCAGCGCCAATGCTTGCTGTGTCTCTTCTACCTGTTGGCGCCGTGACATCCGTTTCACTGCTTGACGATACTCTTGAATCAATGATACGCCCCGAAGACCACGTTCAGGACCCAGCAGTTCTTCGCCGCGGACATACCTGTTTGCAGTATTGAGTCGCCACAGTTGTGATACTTGACGAGTAAGTGGTGGTGATAATTGCACAGAGAATATGCCACGGAGTTTGTAGGACATGCGATGATATTGTTGATAAAGAGCACTTGAGAAATAGTTGAGGATAGCAGAGGATGAGTTGGCACCACTTGCATTACTTGGAGGAACCAGGTCACGGTTGTGGATTTTCATATCAAGGTCCATGGAGAATGAGAGAGGCTCGGTAGATTTGCCACACGTGACCTGCCACGCCAAGGTCACGCGGATACGATGGTGAGCAGCTGTGATCCGATTCAAATGGACAAAGTCATGCAGAGAGCTATCCCATAGACCTTGAGCCATCAATGTACATGTTCCATCACGGTAGAATTCCAAAGGTTGGTCTTGGTGCAGATTAACGGCGATTTGCTGGTGATTTGCGGTTCTTTCTATCGTTGAGACGACTCCATTTTCATTCCGAGATTTTGTTGAAGTGCTGTTATCTTTGTCCACGAAGAGCGATACGTTGCTGATAGTCACCCCTGTCACATTTTTCCATGGCAGTTGAACACCTGAGTCATGCACCATTGTAATCTTGAGTCGCCTTTGCAAGCCTTGGCGGAGATAAAAGCACCCGTTATCTTGAGCAGAATAAGCCAGCACATTCACCGGGCTATATTCACCATCATCACCCAATTCACAAAGTTGAACGTAAGCCACTACATGATGTCGTTCCTTATGCAACAATCCATCATCCGTATACGATCGAATTGGTGGTTTGAATTTCAATCGCTTTTTATGTGTGGGCGGAGACAAAAGTGAGGCTAGAGAGGTTGCTGGTAGGTCGGTTGACTCATTGTTGATTGCACTAGATGACGTGATTCCAGTGGTGATGTTATTTTTGTTGCTGATATCATGTCCAATATCGTCACAGGTGCTGCCGCTTTCATTGATGGTGTCATCCTTTTGATGTCGTATATTCCGCTCGATAATCCCATACATATATTCCGCACGTACTTGTCCATACACCTCTATAGTAAGCTTGCCATCCATAATTATCTTGAGAGTAGCTTCAGTGATTGTTGCTGTCATATTTTGTGTGTAGTTGAAGTATATGGGTCCGTTTCCAAAGCCACTGTTAGGTTCTGTTGCATAAAATTTGTCTTCGCTGGAGTGCCTTTCTACATTCCCAAATGCTGACAAGCAGAATTGCGCATGGACTTGAGTAAACAATGTTTCCTTGAGGCCAGATAGTTCCAGAATTTGCACTTCGAACACCTGTTGCTGTCCAACATGAAGAAGAGATCCACTGCTTTTATCGTTTTTGATTGTCGTCGATGCTGGTGTATATTTGTAAGGGTTTGGTGGCTGCTGTAATGACGCACTGAGAGAAGAGAGTGAGGAGTGATTGCTTTCTAAGCTGGTGGACATAAATGAGGCGGATCCCCTGTGTTTCTTATTGTTGTTGCTTGCCATTGTGGATCGCGCAATTGGAGTAATCGCCAGCCGGAGTTTGCCCATGACCCTGCCAGAGTTTCGATCAAATACATCAACGACACTTTCCACTGGTACTTGAAGCGCAAGATTTCGTATAGAGACGGTGGCCAACCCAATGAGGGTATAACGAGGACAAGAAGCTTTATAAAACGGGTCGGACCAGGTGAATTGATCTCTTGATAGAGGCCGATCGCTGAAGTTGTAGAGATTTTGCATTTGATTGAGTCGGCGTTTGATTTCAGGTAGTGACCAAGTATAAACGGCATTGTGTTTTCGATCGATGACCTGCACCCCAAGACATGGTTTGATAGATTGTCGAAGATCCAAATCGTCATCAGTGAGTTGTATTTCCTCCAAGTCAACCGAATTGTTGTTGTTGTTGTTGTTGTTGTTGTTGTTGTTTTCAGATAGTAATCCATAGGATTGCTGTATGTCAGCAGCAGCTTCCCAAAAAGACCGTGAAGAGATCATAGCATCGTCATGGACCACCGTGTATTGATAGGAGACATCCCGCCCGAGATCCTTGGCTATCACATTCGCTTCCTTGAGAACAACAGCATGTACCAGCAATTCTTCCGCCATAAGTACATAGCGAAGGCTACGCCATTGACCAACCACCTTGGATACCAGAGTTTGAGCACCAGGAGATAAAGGGGACTGGAGCATATCGGGAGGAAGTTTTGATGAAAGTCGTTTGATTTTCGATTCGTAAGCTTGCTTTTGGTTGTCCATCATACAACGCATATCTTCTATCACCCGTTGAAGTTTCATCTCCATGTCTTGAATATAGCTTGGTTGTTCGTGATATAGAGTGGCCAATCGGATGCGTTCTTCATACTCTTCCTTTTGCCGCCTGAGCTGGAGTTGCGCGTAGTATCGTTTCGTCATACCACTTGTGCCGTCCATAAATTCATCACTAGTCACATCCATTGCGTCTATATTGGAGGAGATACCATCATGTGTCGAGAATATACCAGTGTCGATTGAGAGTTGGCTGCCACTATACCGATACCCGCTTTTGATATTGATATCTTCATTCATAATTCCCATAGATAGAGGCAGAGACCCGTTGCTGAATCGCACAGAGGACGTCGTTGTTCGTGACATGGTTTCATCGTCCAATACAGAGGCCGGTTTCGAGTAGTCACCACCACTACCAAGAATGTTGCTGTTGATGAATTTGCTGTTTGTACTGTAATAGTAATTAAGTACCGCTTCACGTTTGGCAAAATTCCAATCCACAATTTCAGGAGGCCCACTGATGCTGTAATTGGCGCTGTCACGATCAGAGAAGATTGATTCAGATCGATCTGTCATTCCACTGTTTCGCCCACTTGATACCATCCCAAACGATGACGATGAAGCCATTCCGTTTTGCTGTTGTTGTTGTTGTTCAAAGCTGAGTCTATGGCGTTCCTTCCGCACTTCTTCAGGATGATTGAAGCGGAAGACATGGTAATCACCAAGTATAATACGGTATCCATTGTGTAATTGATTTGGGTCGGTCGTCCTCATGCCATTCACCATTGTCATTGATCCAGCCGTCGGAAAAAGAGTCACCAAGCCGTTGTCGTTTTCAAAATAACAGTGATTATCCATGATGTTGGGTCCGCTGAGTCGAATGTCAATCGCGTCGTTTTCGCACCGACCGACATGAGTTGATCCAGGCTTGATTTGATACATCAGACACTCCGACATCAATGGGTCTTCGTTCAGGTTCACCAAGTGAGGAATTTGCTTTGGAGTGTGAATGCCCATACCATTGTCACGTTGCATAAGGATACCCATTGCTTCAAGTGCCTTTTCCCGTTCACAGTGTATTTCTTGCGTCTTGATAAGTTTTTCTTCCCATGTTTGATTCATCTGATCCAATAGTTTTTGAGACGCCTTGAACTGGTCCACTAATTCAGTCATTGTCAATTTTCTAGTCGTTCCAAAGGCATCAGAGAATGAAATTTCCTTGGCAGGTGTGGTTGGTGATGGCGGTCGTGGGGATACGTTGGAAATAGTAGCGGATGATGTTGCCACCGTTGATACAGTTGATGTTGCTGTCAAAGGTTTCGGTGCCGGATATAATGCGCCTAGTCGAGGTGTTGATTTGCTTCCAAGAATACGCGGGCTTGTTTGAGATGCTATTTTTTCCACTTCTTCAGGGGCATAAGTCATAAGGGTATCCCGCAGCGCCTGGAGTTCCTCCTTGAGTTCACGAATAAGTCTGGCATTTGGATCTTCGTTGACGACAGGTTTGTTCTTGATTCGCTTTGCTTGATCTGCATATCGTAGTGTGCTGAGAGTTTCTTCGTAATCTGCTGGTGAGATGGCAGCAATCATTGCTGTTCGAGAGTTTCCACCAAGACAGTCCTTAAGAAGCCAAGTCAAGACCTAGGGTACAGAAAAAACAAATCGTCAGTATCAATTGGGTGTGTGGGTGTGTATGTGTTGCAGACAATAACCCTCATAGACTACTTACAGAATCCCGGTACGGTATAAAGTGTTCTTTTGATTTCTTGATTTTCTTGCTATCCACAGTAGAAGATTTTTCAGCCAATGCCGCAATAACCTTGCCAAGGGTTGCCAAAGATCTGTTGATATTTGCACCCTCTTTCAATCTTGCCCCAGTAGCACCTGTACTATCAGCCCGTTCACTACCGGCCAAATCCACTAGACTAATCCGACTGACCTTTTCAGTAATGAGTTTTGTTGTGTCGTCGGTTTTCCTTGATGTCAAAAATATGGTGAATACGGCATGAGATCTGGAGGATGTTTCGTTCATATTGGTTGCCGCCACAGTACGAGCCTAGAACAAGAAGATGATAAAAAAACAAAAAACGAATAATTAGTATCATAGCAATAATCAAGATGGTGTTTTCGACAGTTTTTTATTTCGCTTACCTTGTTTCCTTCGTTCATCAAATTATCAATATCGTTAAAAGATTTGACAGCCAATCGAGATAGATCTTCCACGTAAGGCCCCAAGCTAGGATGCTCACGGACCTTGAGATTGCTTTTGTTTCTTGGGTTCAATAGATCGCGCACCTTTTCATTGTAGATTTCGAGATAGTTGACCTCCAAACAAAAGGTAATAGTAGGATCCACATTTCGATCGATTCGGTTGAAGAGTTCGGAGCAAGTTCGAGGTATAATTCCATTGTCTTCGCCATAGCCCATCATTGTGTAAGATTTTCCAGACCCAGTTTGACCATCTATAGTATAATAATATTAAATGTCAGAAGAGAAGAAGTTCAGTCAGTATTCAGGAACAATATAATCAAATAAAAGCATTGAAGAAGATATCGATACTTACAAGCAAAGATACAACAATTGTAGCCATGAAAAGCATGATCCAATAACTCCTGGCCAAGGTCATTGTAGACAGTTTCTTGTGATGCATAGTTGATATCGTCTGGATCCACCGACCAAAATGACCGATCAAAAGTAAACGCTTTAGCATCGTCATTTCCACCATTGTTGTTGCTGTTATTGCCAATGTCATTGCCCACCGCTGCTGCGATTGTTGGATGTTGTGATATAATAGTTTGATTTCCTTCCATTCGAATAAGACTGGTTGCGCCGCGTGCCCGTTCTATAAAAATAAAAAAAAGAGAGTCAGTAAGTATCTGAGTAAAAGTGCCAATCATGAATGAAAATGCTCTATATTATAAACACACTTTTTTTCTACATTACCTTTACTGTTTAAAGGACGACAACGAACCACGACCTTGATATTCCCAGTATTCCCAGACATGATTTAAAACTTGGTAATCTATAAAATAAAAAATAAAAAGTAATCGAGTTTAGTAAAAGTAGTCGCGTCAACCGAGCAATGTCGTTATTCTGTAATTACCTTGTCAATAATGAGGAAGTAGAATACAGCGTATAAAAAAAAAGAGGTGATATAATGGAGAGGGGTATAAAGAATTAAAAAAAAAGTAACGAAAGAAAAAGGAAAGAAGAGCGTCGAGACAGAAGGGGGGGGAGATTTTTGTAAAAATTTGAACCAATCACCGACAAAAGCGGGATTTAAAAATTGAATCATGCGTAAAAAAGGGCGTGTGCTTCAAAATTTATTGTCATGTAGTGGCTAAAAACCCAATAAAATGAGCCAAGACATCATTCATTATACTATAAAAGTGTTTTCATGGAAGTTACAATAGTAAATAAAGGGTGACAATATGATGTCACCTAAAAACCATCAAATCATCCATTTGAAACAAACAGGGAGAAAGGGCAAGGGGAATTTTTTTTTCTGATATTAACTTTTTGGCGATATGTATATGAGACACACCCCTTTATCTATAAAGAAAGTTTCAATTTTGTGCATCAAGGAGTCCTCTCTTCAGTCAGGCTGCCAAAAAAAAAGAAGCACAAATGAAAGCAACATATTTTCATTGGTTGATTTATGATATAAGACTACCACATTAGCCCCGTGCTGCACCTCATATTAGTTTGAAGTACAAACCAGCCAAGCATATCGTATCATCGTAGCATATCAAGAAAAAAAAGAAATCAGACAGGACTTTGTATTACAAGAAGATGTCAATTTTCCATTTCAATCCATTGTCATGTCGCACACCCAGAATCATTCCATCATTCTACGCGAATAATATAAAAAACAGCACACATACACACAATCACAATCACATCATTTTAATCAAATACACAGTAAAATCAAGGGGTTCATTTTTATTTCATATAAATCATCAGATATAACAAAATAAGAGGTGGTATAAACAATGTAAAAACTATGTAAATGTAAATCAAACTATCTAAACTAAATACAATAATCATCGATGAGGCCGTTTTGAGGGTACAGGCTCTTTGTTTGGTTCCTCCAGGGTTCGCTTTCGCAGTTCTATAAAAAAAAAAGGTTAGAATTGACATGCGTGAATATTTTTTCTTTCTAGGTATATATCGTCATCGCTATTTGATCAACTTACCTTCAATGGTTGGTTGTTTGGTCCAGCTGCGTAAAGCTTGCTGCTGTGCTTCACTGAGTGAACCTATGGATGTAAGTCGTGACAGGATCTACAAT
>JAFHAR010002362.1:20578-31727 GCA_019677225.1 Absidia healeyae | reverse complement strand
GTTGTTGTTGTTGTTGTTGCTGTTGTTGTTGTTGTTGTTGTTGTTGTTGTTGTTGTTGTTGTTGTTGTATTGAGAGAGCACGAGAGCTTCGTCGACTTGATGTATCTGAAGAGGAATGATGTGTGGGTGTTTTAACCAAAGTCGAAGCTAAAGAGTGGATGGATGTATTATGAGGTTTTTGGTGACGACTGTGATGATCGTACATTGCTTTTGTATGAGAGGATAATGGTAGAGGTGGTGGTGAATGTGTTCTGTAATGTTGACTAGAGAGACGAATATCTACACAGTAAGTCGATTGGGTGGGGGAAGAGTTGTTGTTGCTTGTATTGTAAAGTTTTGTCACGTTGTTCTTTGTACCCAGTGAGAAGTGGCGCGATAAGGATGGAGTAGACCTACAATTTTTAATGACTTGAGTGGGACGTTCTTGTTGATATGCAAGGGCGACGGAGCGACGTACTGTTGGATTATACTGGCTTTCTTGTATTCGGTTGGCGGGTATGACTAAACAAAAACAAAAAAGAAAAGAAAAAAAGGGTGGTGAGAAGAAGGTGTGGATAAGATAAGGCAAGAGTCACGTTTTTTTGTATTGTATTTTAGTACCTTTTGAGTTACAATCCAAACTAGTGTGTTCTTGTGATGTGGGCATGTTGGTGAATATATATATATATATATGTATATGTATATGTGTATAAAAAAGAAGTAATGTTAAAATAGTGATGCAAATGTAAGAAGAGAGAGAAGAAGAGAAGAAAAAGAAGAGTAGGTTTAGTAAAAAGAACGAGGAAAAGGAGTCAAAAAGTGATTTTTAAACGAAAGAAAAATAAAATAAATAAAATTGTTAGGGGGGGCCAACATATAGGAGACCCACCAAAAAAATATTCATGCACCAGAGCGGCGTTTTAAATATCCAAGTTCCTTTGGAGACAAAAAGGTCTTGACAAAACTCACACAAAGGTCTCCTTTCTGATATATATACTATATATATTTCTTACTTTCATGAACAAGATAACCTTAAAGAATACACAGTAGTCTGATGATCTTTTGTGTTTATGTTTTGGATGTAAAGTAGTATGTATCACTAGTGTGATGAAATTATCATTTGACTTTTTCAACCTCGTCATTGTTTTTAATTTTATTTTGGAAATTATTATGATACAAGCCACAGGAACAAACATATAAAAAAGGCTTTTCATTTTTCATTTTTCATTTTTTTCATATAAAGTATCCTTATCACCAAGAACAATAAAAATGGCACGCCTTTATATTCTCGATGTTTCACCAACATTAGTAACAATCCAGCCTTCAAATTCAATTCAAAATCCGCTCAGGCACACTGTATCTTCCTCATCGTATAGCTCCAGTAACTATTCATTTGGTTTCACTTCAAGTTCGATCTCTTCCATGTCTTCTCTTGATAACCAAATCAAATCAGTCAAGTTTTCTAAAGTTGTCGTGGTCAATAATCCTAACATTATTTGCCTTGTACAAGGTGAAACTCCCGGGGAAACAAAAAATACAATTAACAGACATTGGTTGAAGGTATAATTAGTACTGTATTATATATGATATACTGTAGATCAGTGTCATATAAAGGTATCCTACATATCTTTATCATTTTGTAAATAATAATAGCCTATCATATGTATCTCAATAAAAATGAAAATAATATGAACCATTCCTTTTTTATCAAATCTCGTTAATAACTTTTTCGCCTTGTGTCGCCAAAAAAAAGAAAAAAAGGGAAGAAAAAGATGAGAACGACATTGACATTTTCAATAATAGATATGTGATCTACATTGAAAACGCGCTTTTTTTTATATATATAATATGATATTGTATTTGTATATGTACAGTATTTTTATTCCTGTTATATGAACCCATGCATTGGGTTTGATCAAGTTTATAAATAGTTATCTTATAATATACATCGATAAACCCAGGACCATCATCTACCTGTAACAACCAGCCATTATCCCCTTCACAAACTTCCTTTTTTTGTACCGTATGCCGATAATAACTTAAGGTATTATAATGATGGGCTCGATTCTTTGAATGTCCCTACCCTTTAGTTTTAGACGGATCGGGGAGTTGAAGCGGAGGTGAGTGCACGTTACATCGGCTAATGAAGGGTGCTCGATCCACTTGTTCCAGCCATTTAGGTACTGTATTGTATTGTATTGTATTGTATTGTACTGCATCATATAAAGGAAGTAGAAATCAAAATAAACAATATGAATCAGAAAAAGATTACGTGAGAGTTTTTGATAGTGGTCAGAAACCTAAAGATACCATACCGCATGGTTTGTCACAGTGTTCAGGAGAAACTGTGCCAACCTACGCATGCTAAGTTTAATCTCCGCTATCTTTCTTTTAAAATGGCTGTGTAAAAAAAAAATATTTTTCTTCCTTCGCCTAGCAAGTTTCACTTTTTTCCTATTTTTTTTAACACCTTCACCTTTCTTTTTTTTCTTTTTTCCTTTTACTCATTACACACATTCATAAACGTAACAGCTGGTCTGTTCTACTTATACATATCTGTTCATACTATTTTTATATACCTTCATCTACAAATCATTCTATTCATATTCATCCCATATTGTTTTGTGACCTTTTTATCTTGAAACCATGTCCATTGATTCTGCGAATACAATCTCACCAACTAGTGAAGGTAAGTCGGGGGAAGGGAAGGGAAAGTCATTGTAGTAGGATCAGTATACTAATATCTTTATTTTTATTATAGGAATGGGTATGAAATGTGAAAATAGCATGACTCGACTTGAATTGGAAAATGCCTATCTTGCTCAACAAAACCAACATCTTCAACGAGAACTCTCGTTTGCTCGGTACACCATTAGCGCCTTGAAGACAATCACCTACCAAAAGGAAACAACTTTGGATGAAACGAAAATGGAATTGGAAAGGGCATATTTACGTATCAAAATGCTGGGTCTATCAATGATGCGTCAACAACAACAACAACAACAACAGGCTGGCCCAAAGGATGATTTGACGATAGCAGCGGTGGATGAAGAAGAAAAGCCCATGTTGATCATGGATACTGACTCGTCGGACGATCAACAAGAAGAACTCTCGGATGAAGAAGACCCCTTGGCGGTGCAACAACAAAAACAACAGCAACAACAACAACAACCATCGACTCCTCCTGGTGGTCGTCGTCGGCCCTTGTCCAGCATTATGACAAAACTTCCTCTACGACAACACCCTACCATGGTTTTTGAAAATCAACATCAACAACAACTGTCTAGTCCTCCTACCTCTCCCCTTTGAGTTACAACTTTTTTTTTTTTTTTTGTGTATATGTATATTTTATATTCTTAGTTTTATTGTAGTAGATACTTTTTTATTTTATTTTTATTCTTCCCCTTCCCACGTTTTTGTATCTTCATTTTTTATCTTTTATATGTCTTTTATGTCATGATTCAATAAAATAGTTATATATTTATCAACCAAAATCCCAAACTGCCTTCTTTTTTTTTTGTTTGTTAGCCTCATTAGTTTGTTATTTTTACTTTTATTTTCTTGACTTTATGTGATACAGGACTTATAGGTGAAAAAAATGTGAAACCTTGGGTGACAACATTCATGGGGCTTACCAACATCATCGATTATGTATAGTAATAAGCTTCCTTCAGGTTATTCGGGTCTGCTTTGTTAGGCTTGGAACGGCTTCAGCAGGGCTGTAGTCGCTTTTCAAGTTCCGCTTGGGTCGGGTCTAGATTCTTTGCGCGTGCTTTTTGAAAGTGCTGACTACGGTAGATGATGACAGTGCTAGGACTCTACTATATAATTATGGGTTACGTTCCATCCATGATTTGATGATTGGGGTTTGATTGCGACTGGGCGTTAATCGATGTTGATTCTTACTGCCACACTCTGGGAACGTAGTCTCTGTGTAGCTTGGTGTCGCTATCGTTACAAGAGGGAAGTTTTTCCAGTAGATAGTAATATACTATCGCGATAAGAAAAAAACCAACTCTAATCACATAATGATACCTTGTAGTTGATCGATAATAGCTATGAGGTACCCGATATTCATTCTTCTGACCAAATATATACCGAACCCGAATTACATTTCCCGCCCAATTTCCGCCGAAAAACAAAACAAAACAAAAACAAAACATACTGTGCGTAGAAGGCAGTCATCTTCAACAGGTTCCCTTGATAATATGTCAAAAATCATAAATTCCTACACAACCTCGTCTAACCTGTTCCTTTGATCCACACTACCAACAACAACAATAACAACCCCGCTTCCACCTCTTTCCGTACCACATGACATTCCATCCCTACAAAAAACATCAATCCGATCATCCAATACAGACATAAATACAAATAGATTTGACAAAATTATATTTATTTCAGACAAAAAATAGTAATTGCGGATCTAATAATAATACTAAGTATCATATATAGGGGCCGGGGATGTTTGTTTGTAGTCCATAATCTAAGTTTTGTGTAAAGAGAGAGAGAGAGAGAGAGAGAGAGATGTTGTATATATAGAGTAAAAGAGGGGGGAGGGGACAAGCTACACTACAATAAAGGGTCACATGGAAGGAAGGTATATTCGATCATTGAACCAAGATGGAAGAATAACATGTGTTCTCATCCTATGATATAATATTAAAAAAAAGTGAGTTGTTTCCTATGATAGATACCTCGCCAACGCAGTCATTCCTTTTCTTCAATTCTTTTATACATACCATAAATAACACAGATGCTTCACCATGCATACACAAAGTCTATCATACATGCCTAATATCATATCAAAAGCATTACAGTATGATAGTATGATATTATATCATAGCTGTTCCTTGTTTCGTTTCATAATACTGTATCAATCCAAGTCAAATGGCAATCAATGGAGATACACACCATTTGAACTGAATAGCCACGTTGTTCCTATGATAATATTAACCAAAAAGAAATAATTATATTAGTCATAGCATAGTAATACATTCGTTTTTTCTTTTTTTACATACATAAAGTTCCACGTAAGGCATCAAATAGATTGGTCCAAACGCTGTCCACAACATAATTGCCCATGCTTAATAAGGAAGGAGCTAACGATCCAGGTAATTTGAAAAAAGATCAGCCATAAAGTCCAAGTGGTGTACAAGTTCCAAAGATGTGCTATATCCAAGCTGAATAATAATAAAACGGTCAAAAAAAAATATTTGATAGGTGTCCCTTTGATTTACCACGTTCTAGTTTTATCCATCTTTGAGCATTTAAATGTAGAAAAAGAAAAAGAAGAAAAGGGAATCAATTCAAATGAGCAAGAAAATATTATATATTTCAATCGGCGAATGAAAAAATCATTCGGTATGAAAAATTATCAGTGTTCTTCGTACCTCAATCATGCAAAGGTCAAAAACTGCACTAGTCCTCCCAAGTGTTTTAAGCTGGTTCGTATCTTGATTTCTTACCTCCTAGTTTTCTTTATAAAAAAAGAAAAATGACCCCCTTTCTTCAATTTTGCTAGTTTTAAGGTTGAACGAGTGAGTCTCCTTTGTCTATCTTTCTTACCATTCAAAAAGGTCTATTAGCGGACTTGTAAATTTGATGGTTTGAAAAACCACAGCAGTTTTTTTTTTGGTCTGTAATACATAATTTTTTTTTCTTTCCCCTTCACCCCCCTTTTTTTCTTTTCTTTTATTGAATCTCTTCTCTCTCTCTTCATTCTCTTTTCTCTCTCTCTCTCTCTCCTTTTACCATTTATCAAAAAAAGAGGTGACTTTCAAATCAGTCCTGCTTGAATCCCCCATTATATATATTACATTATATTTACAATGACAGTGATTGACCTGCCAGTATGCAACGACTCGATTACCAACAAACAAGCAACACAAAAGGGCTCACTATATCATACTTGCCGATACGTTTTGAATGCCTTATCAACCATTCAGAGTTTACAGCCTTACCTGGCGGTGTCTGCCGATACCACCTTGACAGCATCCACACCCATGTCCAGGCTATGGCAGTTTTGTCGGCAGGGGACTAGTTTATGTATTATATTCAACACCTTACGACCTGATACTCCTATTCCACTGGACCAGCAAGCTTCCTCGATTACCGCACAAAAACCAAAAGCTTATGTATATCACTTTATTATAGCATGCCGCGACCAACTTCACTTTAGCCCTGATACCTTGTTTACTCTGAAGGATTTATTTCAAGACGATACCAATGGATTTGTTAGGGTAAGTACTTGTTTTCTATTATTATACACATTATTTATGTTTTTGACATGTTCTCCTTTTTTTTTTTGGTGATATATTTTTAGGTGGTGAATATACTGAAACGTGTTGTTGATATGATGGAATCTCAAGGCATTATTACCGTTCCTTCATTAAATCGACAGGAATCCGATATAACGGCTCCCAAGGATACTCGAGACAAGATTGTGATCGAATTATTAGAAACTGAAAGAAAATATGTACAAGACCTGGAAACATTACAGGTAAAAACTTACTCTTTATATATATCATCCCTTATTCATCATCACTCAATCCCTCCCTTTTGTTACATATTTACATCTACTATCAATGCCTCCCCTCACCCCCTTTTTTTATTTTATTATTATTATTTATACTCTTCCTACTATTATGATGATGATGATGATGATGATGATGATGATGATGATGATGATGACTTACAAAAAATACAAATTGATCTCTTTACTAAACTTATGATACATTCTTAATTTATTCAATATGATAATTTAGAGTTATATGCGACAGGCCAAAACACAAGAAGTCCTTCCTCCTGATACACTGCATCAACTTTTTGGAAATCTCAATGCTATGGTGGATTGTCAACGAAAATTCCTCATTCAAGTCGAAGCCCAAGCCGATGGTGCACCTCAAGATCAACGCTTTGGTCAATTATTTATGGATCATGAACAAGACTTTGCCGTGTATGAACCCTTTTGTGCCAATTTCCAAACTGCTCAATCCTTGGTGTGCCGTGAACAACAAGCTTTGGAAAAACTCTCTCATCTTTTATCCCCTTCCTTTGAACTACCGTCCATCCTCATTAAACCTGTGCAACGTCTATGCAAGTATCCACTTTTGATGAAACAATTGGTCAAAACAACCCCACCTCATTGGCCCTTTTATGATGAAACCAAGCAGGGTCTAGATGCAATTCAAAGGGTAGCTGCAAAGGTCAACGAAACAAGACGCCGCCAAGAAAATTTAGTCACCGTACGCATGCTGAAAAATCAAGTCGACGACTGGCCTATTTCGGATATCGATGATTTTGGTCCTTTGCTCTTACATGACAAGTTTATGGTCTATCGTGGTGATCCTGGTCGTGAACTCATCGTCTATCTCTTTGAAAAATGCTTGTTTGTTTGTCGTGAAGAAAAGGATAAGGATGCTGCGTCATCATCGGGGCATGGAAAGGATGGAAACAAAAAATCACTTAAAAAGAACAAGAAAAAGGATCATAGTGCAACCAATGGAACGAATCCCTCAGCATCAGCATCATCATCAACACCATCATCATCGAATTCTGCATCGGGAACAGCAGCTGACGGTTCGGCGACAACGCGACTTGGCGTGCGGGGCAGGATTCTTATGTCAAGGGTGGCTCAAGTCAATGATACCAGTCAAGATGGCGGTGCGTGGACATTACAAATCTTTTGGTCTGAAAAATACTTACAGCCTGGTCAACAATTCCGTTTGGATTCTTTTACTTTGAAATGTCGACATCAGGAACAACTTCAATTATGGGAATCATCACTCAATCGCCTCATCAAACAAATGAAACAACAAGCAAGGGAAGCGAAAGCCGCTGCTGCCGCCAACCACGCTGCTGCTGCCGCTGCTGCTGCTGCTACTGCATCTCTACAATTATCATCACCAGAAACAACTCCTACCACACCCATGTCACATAACTTATCTCGTTTGGATTCCACCATGCATCATTTATATGACGAAGAAGGCGAAGTACTCAACCAAGACGACGACGAAGAAGCAGTGGTAGTAGCGGATACAGGAAGTGGCGATGAAGAGGATTACAACCGAAACGGGGATAATGCACAACATGATGGGGTTGACTACGACTACGGACTCCAGCCTCCTGCAACACCATTATCACGGCAACATTACAACAATGCAGCCTTCGGTATGACACTTCCACCGTTACCTCGATTTGGTGATCCACAATTCACAAGTTACCCACCATCACCTAACAGCTATGCCTCCTCTTCTTACAATAATAATCCTCACTTGCAGCAGCACAGCACTCCCACCACTGAATATATTACACAGCATGTTCTCGATGAATACCACCACTACCACCAAGAGGAGGATGACCATTTTGACGACGATTATGATACTTATTCTTCGGCCATCAATACACCAAAAACACCAGTCTCATTTTCAATATTCACTCAACAGCAACAACAGCAACAACAATCCATGCCCGACAAGCCATTGTCGGAGCAGATGCAACAAAACAATAGTAAAACCAACAATATGCCTACTCGACTACGGTCCCAAAGCAGCCCCAACATCCATCCGCCACAACTCAGCAACAATGATCCCATTCCTTCGGTGCCAACTTTCCCATACCAACCATCTCGATACCAAGATAGCAACGGATACCAACATCATCAGCATCGATACGATAAACGGAAAAGCAATGGAGATCAAGATATACGACGACCTCTGTATGCGTCCTTTGAAGCATCCAATGCTACTGTCCCACATCCATATCTTGTTGTGGAATCGACACCCTCGGCAACCAAAGTCAAAGTCCATCATCTCGGTAGTATCTATGTGCTTGTGGTCCCATTGACGATTGATTACAAAGAATTGGTGGAACGGATTGAAAGGAAAATGAAATGTGACAGTACCACCACACTCAGTAACAACAACAATAACGACAACAACAATGCCTTGGCCCTGACGACAGGTCTCAAATATCAAGACGAGGACGGTGATTTGATTACTATTAGCTCCAATGATGATTTACAAATGGGTTTTGAACTTCGTGGTGTGAACAATACGGTCAACTTTTACATCGTCTGATGGTTGGATTCCTCCTTCATTTTTATTTATCCTCTCCTCCTTCTCACCTCCTCTTACTCTTCGTTTAGTTATTTATTTATTTTTTGATGTTTAGTGATATGATATCTTGTCTTTTTTTTTTAATAAAAACCATTTACATGCATGATAATTTATTTTGTCTTCTATAATACTCTTTTTTTGTGTGTGTGTATGTATGTGTATGTGTGTGTGTGTGTGTATTAAATAGGATATGATAACTAACCTGCGGCAATTTGGGGCACTAGAGGCGAAAGACATGAAAATCGGGCCATGCGTCGCTATACCCACACGGTACATGGATGATGCTATCTGGGATGACTAATACAAAGTGTGTAATAGACCTGGGGCCATGTTTTACATTAGTGGACCTTGGATGGACAAGGTGGTATCTAGAGCACAAAAGGCGAAAAACGTGAAAATAGCGCCAACTAATCTGTAGACACCATTTCACGACCATTTTACTAGTAAAAATGAGTCCATTCAACTCAAATAGGCTATAGAAGGTGTCTAGGGGCCTTCACGGCCATTTACTATGAGTTTGGCGACAAAAAAAGAGAAACGACGAAAATCGATTTTTTTTTTGTTTTTTGAATTTCACAGCCAAAATTTATTTTTTTAGCTGGGGATTTAGGCACTGAAATTCTCGACAAAGGGGGTACTAATGATTTTTCGATTTTTTTGGAATTTTGAAAATGCCGCTATAACTCGCTGTATATTGACGGTGCCGTCTTGGGTGACTAATGAGAAGTGTGTAGTAGACCTGTGGTCATGTTTCATATTAGTCGACTTTGGGTGGACAAAGTGGTATCCGGGGTACTAGAGGTGAAAAACATGAAAATAGGGTCGTATGTCTTAGTATCCACACGTTACATTGACGCTGCTGTCTTGGATGATTAGCATGAAGTGTGCAGTAAATCTAGAGCCATGTTTTATATTAGTCGACTTCAGACGGATACAGCGATATGAATCTGGGGTGCTGGAGGCGAAAAACATAAAAATCTAGGGTGGCGGGTTATGAAAAATGATTGGACATTAATTTTTCTTCAACGGTGATTTAAAAAAAAAAACTGATTGATGATCCCATTCCTGTCTTTTTATCTACCTTTTTATTTTATTTATCATGGTTACGACAACTACTATACCCAATCAAAGTGATTCATATCCTACAACAAAAGTCAACAAAAGCACAACACCAACATGGAAGATACAGGCAACTAGATTTATGTATCAAGAATCCGAATTTGAATACTCAGTCCATTCACCTGGAAGCCGTTTTGGAAGGGAACTGGGCACCGTATTTCCGACCTTATCGACGAAACAACTCAAGGAGATCCTGGTGATTCCTGTGATTCAACGGTGTGAACATGATATGGTTGGTATCACTCGACAAGTCAACCATGAACGGGATGATAAATTGGAACTGGTAAGTACTCGAAAGGGACTCGTTGTTTTTAGGAAATATATTTTTGACTGTCGGATATATCAACTCGCTTTTTTTTTTTCATCATCATATCATAGTTTGTCTCTTGGGGAAAAGCAGTGGTGGAAAGGCTGAAAAGTATTGGTATGTGGGCTGACATCATGGACCCTGCGTCTGGTTTTCCGGTAAGTACAATGACCTATACTCTGGTATTGGATTGATCGGTTTACTCATATTTTTTCTTTTTTATACTCTCCTTTAGATTTACACTGACGCTGGGCCAACACCCTACCCAGATGTGCAAGGAACACAAACATTGACACGGTACGACGTCCAAAACGTTGGTTGTTGCCATATATTGTTACACCCTACCTGGAAAAGCAAGATTTATCCGTCCACCATGTTTACCACTGCACCAGCTGATATTCTTGTCAAGGTAATCAACGAAATGGTATAGCAAGGTAGTATTACTAGTTTATTAGTTTAGTTCTTAGTTTAGTAGTATTGTAGATAGTATAGATTCTAGACTCTTTTATTTTATATGTTTGTTAAATACAATATATCATTTGTTTTTTCCCTTCCAATACATCTCAGCATACACCAACCTAAAAGTGAAACGGACTTTTGTATCGGCATTTCATTTTTGGGCTTC
>JAFHAR010002361.1:11988-32862 GCA_019677225.1 Absidia healeyae | reverse complement strand
TAATATGAGGGGTTGATGAAGCATGGCAAAGGATCGCGTTTCAAACCCCGCTCATCGTCATCCCGTCATCCCCGTTTCAAAAAATCCATGATCACATACACAACACACACACATTGAGACAATAAACAAGACTTGCATAATAAAAATAAAATAAAATAAAATAAACAAACCCAATAAAGCATGTATATATTTTATTTCACACATATAATGTAATATAATAAAAAAAAACTACTAAGCTAAACAATCATAAAAAATAACTAAACTATATTCAACGAGACCAAGATCGGCTTCGGCTGCGTCTGCGACGGCGGGGAGGAGAGCGAGAGCGACTGTATCGACGGCGTCTGTCACCACCACCATATCCACGGCTATAGTCAGGTCGTTTTTCACCCATGTATTCACCAGGCGTAGGGCTATGAGCGCGGTGAGTTACCGAGAAATCCACACGTACCTTTCTTCCATCAAGATCCTATCATCAATATATATAAATAAAAAGTAAGTAAGCCATGTACCAATCAATGATTTACCAATAGCAGATTAAACTTACCGCACCATTCGTTTCTTCACGAGCACGACTAGCATCTTCTTGGTTGACAAAGTTGACAAATCCAAATCCTCTGGAGCGCTTGGCCTATCAATATAACAAACAAACAAATAAAAGGTAAACAAATAAATAAAAAGGCAAGTGCTATTCTACTATTTCTTTTGACTTACCCGATGATCATACACCACAGTGACTTTGTCCAAAGGTCCATACTTGCCGAATACATCTTCCAAATCCCGTTCACGAGTGTGCATGTTCAATCCAAAGATACCAAGAATCTTAGAAGGTTCAGGCGCTTCCTATTTTGAGAATAAAATAAACAATTTAATCTATGCAAGTCACTTGATCAGATGCTGTATAACTTACTCTAGTACCGTGAAGATCTTTCTTTTGCTGTGGTCGTCGGCTAATAAAATAAATAAAAAGAATCAATATCAACAGTCAGAGGTTTTCATCATAAAAGAAAATAATGATTTACCTTCGGCGGTCACGAGAGGGAGAGGGAGAGCGGGAGTATCGGCTGCTACGACGAGGAGAGGCGCGTCTACGGTGAGAAGACGATTGACGACGAGGAGGACTGGCACTATAAAAGTAAAAAAGAGAAAAAAAAGGTTAGAAGAAACCATACCACATCATGAGCCATTTTGAGAGAATACTAGTTGGATATATATATAACTTGGTTTTTGATTTTTCTTCCATGGTTGCCTTCATCTTTTTCTTTTCTCTTGAATAAATAGATCCTTGATAATCTTGTTTTTCACTCTTCACTTTACGCCTTTTTTTTCAATTCTTTCTTTGCTTCAACTTCTTTTCATATATGCATATATAAAAACAAAACAAAAATAAAGCATCAGAAGAGTCTTCCGCGCACGCACATCGCCACATAATCACCGCCACCACCACCACCCCTACACACACGTAAACATCACCACCTAAAGATAAATAATCCAATAAAGAAGACAAACGAGCAACCACAGAGAAAAAAAAATCCAAACCCCCAATATCATTCTTTTTTGATCATATTTTGTTTTCATTTTTTTTTTACCTTCGACTTCTTGAGCGAGAGAATGAGGGAGAGCGACGTCTACGAGAGCGACGGGCTGGAGACCGAGAACGAGAGCGACTTGGGCTACGACTAGCGCTTCTACCACGACCACGAGGCACACTAGGGCTTCTTGAGCGAGAAGGAGAGCGAGAATAAGAGCGAGACCGAGACCGACCAGCCACAGGTTCATCTCTCACTTCCACAGATGGGCTACGGGGCCGTTGCTCCTATATACGTGTCAAGATCGTAAAAAAAACAAGTAAACAAACAAATGCATGTAAGTATCGCACTGTTTTTTCTTTTCCATTCAATTCATGTTTTATATAAATCAGTAAAAGGCAAATAGTAACACGCTTCTTACCATATCATTGTCAATAATATCATCCATAATTTTAAGAAGGACTAAAGAAAAAAAAATAGGAAGAAAAAAAAATAAGAAGAGAAAAAAATGGGAAGAGAAACAAAGGAAGGCAAAATTTTTCATCATATATTGAAACTCCGCTCCATTCCAAAAATTTCCACATTGATAAAAATAAAAAAAAATCAACCACAGCAATATTTCTATACAATATACAAATGACTATATACAAAAGAGCATGATGCAATAAATTTATTGATCAAATATAAAAATCATACTAAACTAAAACTAAAAACTAAAACACCACAAGTACACACCTATTGACGAGCAGCGACTTCCCGAGCAGCAATAGCAGCACGTTTGGCCAAGCGAGCATTGGATTTGGGACCATTGATACCACCACCCCATTGGCGACGATGTTCTTCCCATTTTTCGGAGTAGGTAGATTTGACAGAAGAGATCAAATTGGCCAATTCAGACTTGTCAGCATCCTTGACGTCAGTAAAAGCAAGGGCAGTGGCGGTCTTCTTGTTGATCACAGCACCCAAACGCGCCTTACCCTTGACAATACAATAGGGGATACCCATCTTGCGACAGAGAGCAGGCAACCAGATCACCAATTCAATAGGATCCACATCATCGGCAATCACGACCAATTCAGCCTTCTTGTTTTCAATCAAAGCAGCAATATGGTTGATACCATACTTGATGACAGCGGGCTTTTCAGTCTTGGCCACTTCCTTATTGTCGGCCTTGGCAGCGGCGGCAGCACGGAGACGATCGCGCTTTTCAGTCTTGGTTTCAGGACGGTATTTGTTGGCCAACTTAAATAATTGAGTAGCAGTGTTCTTGTCCAAGACATGGGTGAATTGGTTGATGGAAGGAGGCACCTTGAGACGTTGGTAGATGATCTTCTTTTGGCGTTGAAGGCGAATGTACTTGGGCCACTTCACGAATCGTGACAAATCACGCTTGGGTTGAATAGCTTGACCAACACCAAAGTTCTTGGGGGTCTTTTCAAAGAGAGGGTTGACAGCACCGGTCTTTTGTTGGGTCTTCTTGATAGGATAGGGAGCAGGGGCAACACGCTTGGAGGCACTAGTTTTTTTAGCAGAGGGAGGCTGTCATGGAGTTGACATAAATAATGATCAGATTCAAATATAATGTTTCAATATTCACAACTCTGAAGCATCGTCACTCTAACAGTCGAGCTTTTTTTTTCCCTTCTTTTTCTTCAAAACGATCCCCTGAAGGATCGAGTGAGTACTCAAAAAAAAAAGAAAAAAGAACAACTCAGCCTAGATGGCAGTCTAGCATACTATTCTCACTCATATAAGTGAGTATATCATCCATCTAATTCAGACAGAGATATGAGAATGTGCATCATCAACAACCATCTAAAATACACACATATGCTACACTTTCTTTTCTTTTCAAATACTTACCATGATGGATGGACGGACGGATGGATGGACGGACGGATGGATGGATGGATGTAGAAGGAATTCCCTAACCAAAAAAATTATAATATTGTGTATTTTTTAAATGCCGCTCCACCCGGCGGAGTTTGACCTGACGTCCCTACGCCTCTTCAGTATTATATAGATAAGCGGTACGGAGTTTCGTTCCTTTCCACACGCACACACATAACACACAGTTCACAGAACGCTGTCCGAATCTCTTGCTACCCACCCAAAATTTTGTTCATCCCTCAATACCAATAACCCTCCCACACCATTTCCACGCAACCCGATGATGTATCATAATCAGTTGTAAGATCAAGACCATAAAAAGTAAAAGGTTTCACAATATTCTTTATTGAAAAGCATAAAACAAATAATAAATTGGACAATAAAATAATAAATATATGAAGGGGACAAAATCTATACATAACTGAACTACAATAATACATGTTGGCCAATGTTTGAGTGCCACAGTAGGTTGGTTGCTTCGATACCATCAAACTAACCAAAAACAAAAAAAGAAAAAAAAAGAAAGAGAGATATACAAGAAACAAAACTAGGATCAAATACATTCATTTGCTTTTCATTTGTTTGATTTTTTTGAACTTGCCCAGATAAAATTCGTTGTTCATCAATGGTTGTTGCGCATTGTAAGATATGTTGGAATCATTCGCTAGTGGTACATCTACAGAAGAAGAAAAAAGGCCCTAGGATGACATAATTCTTTTTGACATATGCACCGCACGCACACGAACAATTCCCACTCTACCCCCTCCCCCAAATAACAAAATAAAACTGTACTCGCCTAGAATGTTGATATGTGATGGGTCGAATTTTGATTCGAGATGGTCCTTGTTGCATTCATCCAATAGAAAGGTGGTAGGATCCAATGACCATGTCAATGGCAATGGCTGTTGAGACAGAGGCGAAAAATCTGTAGCCGGGGATGAAGTACTGGATTGGCTTGTCAGTGAGGAATCACCTATCATAAATAAACAAAACAAAAAAGTGGCTGTCAGAGAGAGAAAAAATGGTGAGACTATACTTACATCGTGGCGAAGACTGAGCCAAGAGACATTCCATTGTGGTTTTCAGTTGTTGATTTTCATTTTCTAAGAGTAAGCACCTTTTTTCCGCAAGACTGGCCCGTTCGTTGGCTTGAAGAGAGCTTTCCTTTAAGATGTGGACCGAATGATGCAACTCGGCTATTGTTTCTTTTTGCGTTTTGGTATACAGTGATCGTCGAGCTCGAAAGGCGGCTTGCGCTTGTCGGTTTCGGTCTTTTCGTTGTTCATTGGTGTAGATCCGGTGTCGCCCGCCATTTTGCTTCTTGTTGGATGTTGAATTAAGAGACATGGTTGAATCGTGAGTTGTCACTAATAGAAAGATGTGGGAAGAAAGAAAATGAAAAAGAATAAATAAGATGGTGGCTATTTTAAAAATTCGACCTGACCAATCAAAAACCCGTAAATTCCTTTGACCTATATTTTTTACTAAATTCAAATGCCGACGTGGGACTCAGCTGGTGTGCGCCCTGAAATTTGCGGCGTATAACCTCGAAAGTAAAAGATTGAGTACAAACGCATTGGATAAAGTTGTCACCAGAAAATACAAGTCCCATCTCTGGCGTGGAGACTATTTACAGAGTTTTTACTTGTTACAGTGGGCCCACCGTCTTCAATAAAAAAAATGGTTGTCGGCGTTATCCTAGTATTTCATATTAGGTGACTTGCATTTTTTGGTGGGTACTTATCGGTGTTCTAAGGAGTCACTGTTAAGAAAAAAAGGCAATACACTATTTATACAGTAAGACGCGCTTTTGGTTCACTCATGTCCTTTAGTTCTGGTCAAAATCCATTAGCTAGTCTTTTTTTTTTTTGATATCATGCCGCGAACATTTCTTGCCAAATTTCCATAGTTGAGAAATTGCTCCAAGACAGTGGTACATAGAGTTACTTTTTTATTCTTACTGAACTATCAGATGCCCAGGTACTTTACTGCTCACGAAAATGCGTCATACACATATATCATCTTGAACTACTTCGACCAACATGAAAAGGATGCCTATACCAAAGCAATGTCAATGGGTCAACATGTTTCTCGGTATGTATTCCTCGGTGGATTGACGTCAAGGGGATCAAGAACTTCCGTAAAAGACATGCTATAAATGGGCCCTTAAACATGACTTATCTGGCCAGAATCAAGCTGATATCGGAGATCGTGATCGGGATAATTTCTGCATGAAAAATGAGTGTTGTTTTTAAACGTCCGCTTCTGAGTGCACGAAACCCCTTTTAAATATGATTGACACCCCAGAGAAAAAAACTTTTCCTATTAAAAGGTATAAAAGAACATCGTTGTAACAGATTGCTTTATTTTTTTTTTATAATATCACACATCAAAACTGATAGATAATTAAGTAGAAAAAAAATGGGTAATTCTGACACTTTCCATGGATGGGCTTGCAGTGGCAAAGGTAAATGGGTAATTATTGTTTGCATAGTCTATGATACAGTACTTATATGATTTATTGAGTTAGACAAACCTCTTGAATGGAAGGAAATGCCATTGAAGCACTTTGATGCCGATACTGTAGAAGTGAACGTCAGTCATTGTGGTAAAAAAACAAGAAAAAAACAAGGCAACCTCACTTAAAATGATCTTCCTAAAGAGTTTTATTTGGGGTTTCGATGTTTCATTGTAGGTATTTGTGGTTCAGATGTCCACACGCTTGATTCAGATTGGGGACCGTAAGTTTTCTTTGTTTGACGGGCGGCCTACAGGCCACATTGTCGGCGTTTAAATTTCATAAAATGGCAGAGCTCGAAATTTAATCTCAGATTTTTTGATTTTTCTCTCATCTAGATTTACAAAATATCCTTGTGTTGTTGGTCATGAAATCACTGGTACTGTTGCTCGTGTTGGTGATAATGTAAAAAAGTTCAAGGTGGGCGATCGTGTTGGTGCGGGTGCCCAGTCTTGTTCTTGCTTGGAATGTGAAAACTGCAAGGGTGGTTTTGAAAATATTTGTGAGAAAGGCTTTGTAAGTTTATTTCTCTTCAAGACAAAACAACATGTAGAAAGGGTACGCTCATTCCTCTTCTTTTTATAGATCGGTACTTATAGTGACAATTGGCCTAATGGGGACTCAACATTTGGTGGTTATGCTAACAAGTGGCGTGGACATCAACATTTTATCTTCAAGGTACCTGACAACATGACCAACGAAGTGGCCGCAACCTTCTTCTGTGCTGGTGTGACAACTTTCACACCATTACGTCGCTACAATGTCAAGAAGGGTGACCGTGTGGGGATAATTGGTATAGGAGGACTTGGTCATTTTGCCGCTCTATGGGCTACTGCTATGGGTGCAGAAGTCATTGCCATTTCTCACTCAAAAAGCAAGGAACAGGATGCAAGGAAACTGGGCTGTATCGACTTTATCGACTCTTCTGACAAGGAACAAATGGCCAAGTACCAGAATTCGCTCACTCATGTTGTTTGTGCTGGATTCTATACGGGCTTTGACTGGACCGCTTACCTTACCTTAATGAAACATAATGGTACTTTCATACTTGTGGCAGCACCAAAATCGACATTGGATGGAATACCCCCATTACTATTGTTATTCAAGGTAAACCGTCTTTTTTTTTTTACAACAACAACAACAACAACAAAATGTTTATGTATTAACAAGCATTACTTTTTTTTTACGTATGTATAGCAAATTCAAATCTCTGGTACCTTAATTGGCTCTCCTAAACAAATCGAAGAAATGCTGGAATTTGCTGCGAAACATAATGTCAGACCATGGCTCAACATGTAAGTATCATATTGGGAAAGTGTGCGTGTGTGTGTATTAGGGTGAAAAACTGATTTTATGCTTTTCATATTATAGATACAATATGAAGGATGCTCCCAAAGCGGTGCAGGATTTCCGTGATGGCAAGCCTAGGTATCGTATTGTCTTGGAGAACTGAATGGCAACAAAATAATTACCGTATTATTATTATGTAGTGTAGTTATCACGATGCTATGTTTTATTGTGATCCTCCCTTCTCTTTTGAAATAAAAAAACTCTTCATATTATCTATATATCATTTGTATTACTGCGATTGATTAGTGAAATGTTGTAGTGGTGAAATGTGTAGTGGTGAAATGTTCTAGTGGTGAAATGTTGTAGTGGTGAAATGTTGTAGCGGTGAAATGTTGTAGTGGTGAAATGTTATATATTGGTGGAATGTTTATTAGTGAAATGGCCAGGGATATCAAAAATGTTGTCTTATTTTTTATCAATGTGGTCATTGATGGTGGGTTGATTGTCTCTCTCTTTTTTTTTTTATTGTATAAAAAGTGCAGTAGTGGTCCCTGTATAATGAATTCCTACCAGAAAGTTATATAACAATGGACTATGAAAAAGATCAAAAAGCAGCTGATGATTCAAAATCTTCACCTCTAGATCAATATATTAGTCGCCACTTTGGTAAGATCAATCACTATCTTTCAAATTTCAGCTTTTTTTTTTAAGAAACTAACAAGGTTGAAAACAGGTTTTGATAGTTCTCGACGTATACACAATCAGGGACAAATTTACAGGAAACAGGGTAGCCATCGGATCTACAAGACTAATATGTCATTTATCAATCCACGAGACCCTGGAACAGTCAGAAAGGATTTCAGTGAGAAATGCTGTAACATCATGTAGCACCGAAAGGTGATCTCCCCACTTTTGGATAAATGTTTTCTTTTTTTTTTTCATCAAAGATAAAATTAAAACTTTCCTTGTCATCAATGTTCTTTTATTTTCTCTCTCTTCTTTTTCTTTTATTCAGTATTGCTGTATTAGCGCCGTTCTTGTGAAAATGAACAGTATTCAAAGACAAAGTCGGCATCAACATCAAATAAATCCTTACTATGAAAATGACTACCCTCATTATTATGGAAACTTGTCTTCCCATGATTCTTCTTTTGATAACAAATATCAACCTCAACCTCAACCTCATCATCATCATCATGCGTCATCATCATCTTCTTATCATCAGTCTTTCTTTCCTCCCCCGCCTTCTCATCATCAATATCTTCCTCGATCTAGATATGTCTCAGAATCATTTTCTCGAAAAAGATCGTCCTCTTCCAAAAAAAGACCGAGGCATCAACATGAAACGAATCAAGGTAGTTACCAAGTAAGTTTGACCATCCAAAAATAGTAGCATACCATAAAAAGACGCTTGTTTTTTATCTCGGAGTTTTAATCTCTTTCTCTCTCTCTCTCTCTCTCTTTGTTTTTTCCTGTAGTCTGGACAATCATATGGCTTTGGTGACAAGACTATCATCCATCCTTCCAATCATAACAAAAACTCACATGAACAACAAGACCAATATCAGCAACGTCATCACACTGAACATCTGAATGATATCGATGACTCTGCAGAAGAAGATGAAGAAGAATTCCTTACACCACTAGAAGCTGAAGCCCTTCGTAATGCCGAACTCAACAAAAACGTCCACAACGCTACTAACGACACCGTCTCCACCAATGCAACTGACTTATTTCATCAAACAAATGACACCACATCGGATTCCGATACTCCTATCGATACTAATTTGGATCCTCTTACTGCCGAACAACAACATCCTACGATTGCCTCAGCTACAACTGGAACACCATTGACCAAAAAGAAACACGACAGAGCGCTTGGCGTCCTGGTATCTTTCTTTCGACGCTTGGCTTCATCAAAACCTCATCAGCAAAAGAAGCAACATTCAGTGAAGAAAACGCGTCAGACGAAAGGGATGATTCAAACCATGTGGGTGTCAACACCGTTAGGCGATGTCATGGATCAACAGCAACAACAAGAAGTCATTCATAAGCTACACCAACAACAAATGGACACCAATCATGGCACGAACACGCTAGAGAATGGCGACCGACCTACACCTCATGATGATGCGACCAAAGTGGCTTCCTTGGATCATATCTGGGTTTTCCGATGCACTAACGCCACCACCAGCAACAATGAACAACATGAATCAGCAGCAGCAGCAGCAGCAACCACTTCGGCGATATGGACTGGGTTTGATTATGAAAATCAAGTTAGACTATCACAACACAGCGACGATGAGAATGGCGTCGAATTATACGATACGCATATCCGAAATGGTCTCTTCCCTATCCTTGTTATTCCGAAGCGTCAAGTATGTTTTTATGCCGCCTCCACTGATGGTGTCTCTGATCAAGTCTCCTCCTTACAAGTGGCCTGTCTACCAAATTCCAAAAATGTACGGTTTGTCTATCGATGTGGTCCTCCTCTTCCTTCTCAACCTGGCCTGGTGATGTAGTATATTATTATAGTTACCTTTTTGTCGGCGTCGGACATTGAAATATATCCCAATAAAATATCTCCACCCTTTTTCTTGTGTCTTCTTTTACAAATGAATCTTCCTATTACTTTATTATCCTTCAACATTGACGATATTGGCAACAAGGTAAGACAGGTGATAAGTATTGATGTTGTGGGAACACGCTCATAACAGTCAAAATAAGGTCTCTCTCTTCTCTCTTTTATCTTTCTTTCTCTCTTATGGTAGTTCCATCTAGGTTTGAACCGATTACCACCTGCTGAACATGCACCTGTTTTACGATACAAGTTTGAAAAAGATCGACGGTTGGCTTTGGTAGGACGACTTTTACGACGATATTATTATTCGAAAACACTTGGTATACCTTGGGAAAAGCTTGAATTCTTCATTCAACCAGATGGCAAACCAGCTTTAGTAAGGATAGGAAAACAGGAGGGGAACGGGGGCCAGTGAATGGGAGAGGAGGACGAGATCATGCTGTATTCATCTTTTATACATGGTTTAGGCACATCCTCAAGGTCATTGGACGGATTTCAATATCTCTCACGATGGAAATTGGGTGATTTTTGGCGCTACGGAGCTACCAACGACTTGCATTGGTGTGGACGTTGTCTCGATCAATCATGATACCTATGGTCCCGTTGATGATTTCATCTCAAGCTTTAATGGTCAGGTAATAAGAATAAGAATAAGAATAATAAAAACGGATGTGGGGAGGGGAGACTTCTTTTTCAACCTTGTGAACTCATTCTGTTTACCTTTATATATATATCTATCTAGTTGACGGTGGAAGAACAAAAGCTACTATGGAATATCAGCAATGAACAAACACGTCTGACGACATTTTACCAAATATGGGGACTCAAAGAAAGTTACATCAAGGCGATCGGCAAAGGACTAGCATTGGATCTGGATCAATTTTGCATTCTTCCTCAGCAGCAGCAACAGCAACAACAAACTCGACCCAAAGATCAGCAATGTTTTGCTCAGCCCACCTCACGTGTTGATGCAGACTCCAATAAAGAAAAGAAAAAAACAGGGGGGTCAGGACGAACAATAACGACGAAAGCGGCGGCAGCACTACTAGGACGAACGGCACCAACAACAACAAGGATGACGACAAGATTGGTGCTCCGAACAAAAGGGCAAGACGGAGACAAACACGCAGACCATTGGTGCATTCATTTAGGTTACCTGGATTCACAATCAATCAGTGTCGTGTGTTGTGGATCAAAAATTGACGGCACCCCATTGGATGAAGAACTCGTGCGACTTGGAAATATAACGCTGGGTTTAGGTGATATGTACGATGAACAACAAGAATCCATTTTTACAAGGTTAAATATAGACACTCTTTTATCAGATACCCCACCTCCCCTCCTCCTAGTATAGTATTATCATTATTATCATTATTAGTACAGTTTATTTTTATTTTTATTATTATCTGTTGTTATTAGTTTAGAAATTTTATCTGTCTCTATTTTTTTTGTTGTTGTATAAATAAAGTTATTCCTTCCATCAAATCTTCTCAATCAGTGTAATAGACCTTTGCTGGGTATCAAATACCCAGGCCACCTGAAAAAAAAAGTGAGGGGAAAAATGGTCTTTGTGTGACGAAAATCGGGTTAGGTATTTTGTGGTTTTTTTTTTTTTGTCTCTTGACTTCCTTCTCTTCCTCTATTATTATTCTTCTTCTTCTTCTTCTTCTTCTTCTTCTTCTTCTTCTTCTTCCTTCTTCTTAGTATTATATTTGTCCTCCCCTTTTGTGTACCTGTCATTACTCATGGGATGCTGTTTGTCTAGTCAATCTGAACAAGGGCGAGCTGTCACTGGTGGTAAGCAATGTCAATCTATTCTAGGCCCTTCACACTCTCTCTTCCCCTTCTTTTCTTTCTTTTTTTCTCACACACCTTTTTTATTATTATTATTAATAGGCAAGCCTTTCAAACGAAATACTATCCAGTGGACTTCTGAAATACCTATTACTCACTCAAGACTTAGGGAACAACGCAATACCTTTTGGGAAACAGCACCTTTTTATGAAGTATGAAGGGCAATATGTAGGTGAATAAGCATAGTATGGATTGTTGACAACTGCTTATTTTTTTTTATAGGGTCGACCAGAAATATGGCAGGCGATTCAGGCGGCAATGACAACCGACGATATTATATTGTCACAGTCTATTTTGGATGCGGCCAATATCAAATTACCTACTGGCAATCCTGCAGAAGGATGTTATGACGGTAAGGCACGATTTTAGTGGTGGGGTGAATTAAAATGATCTGTTTATTTAATGACTTGATCTATTATAGAACTTGGAAATCGATACGAAATCCCATTATATTGCTTGGTTGACCCAACGAATGTATTACCTAATGGTGTAGAACAAGAAGAAGAGGAAATGGATATTGGTCAAGGTGCTATGCAATCTATATGTACTACTCACAATGAAATTCAACCATGTGGCGAATCAACATTTATGACTCAGCAAGCACAGCTTGTATCAGCAACAACAACAGCAACATCATCGTCATCATTATCATCACCAACAGAACAAAGAAATGGAAGAGAACATCATCAACATCAGAAGACGAATAGCAGCGTATCATCAATGGTGGACACAACGATGCCATTATCTTCTCGTATGGTTTTATCTGAAAAAGGTGTACATGTCTCATTATCTGCAACCACTTTAGCAGATGCTTCTACAATACCTGGTGATCATGCTATTATTGTCCGACTATCTACTGGCAAGGATGTACCTATCAAGATTAGCTCGAGCTATGAAACAGTGCCTTTATTGAAATCACGTATTTATGCCGATACCAGTGTTCACCTGACACCTGATACCCACCAATTACGACTTATTTATCTTGGCAAAATATTGGATGATCATACCTCTATTATTTCTGATTTTGCTCTCACATCAACCCCTCCTTTGGAAAAGAACACTGTCAAATTACGCGCTGGTGCCGTTATACAAGCATTGGTGATCACAATCAATACATAGTCATCTTCCCTTTTATTATATACTCTATTCACATACACTCATTTGTTTATATATATATCTGTTATCTTCATTTATTTTTTCTAATAAATTTGCCCATTCTCTCACTCTCACTTTTTTTTTAACCATGATACCAAGGCACTTTATTTTTTAGGCTCCGCCCGTGCGCAAAAAATTTAAAAAAAAAATCTTGCTGACGCCTTCTTCCCCTTCCTTTATTTTATATATATTTATTTTTTTAGACCGATACCAACCAATATAATGCAACAACAAGACGATACTCGGCAACAAGTTGAAGAACAGCTTCAAGATCTACTTCAAGTTTTTTTTGATCTGGGGGTGATGGTTTATGATTTCCAGCCTGATGGGAATGCGCTTGTGTGGAACAAAATGTAAGTGAAAAAAAACCAACAGAAATGTACAATAGGAATGAATGTATTATGCTGTACTAACTTTTACTGCTGTATTGTTTTGTTTTATTTTGTCTATTTATTATAGCAATTCCGTCCTTGAACATTACAAGACCATCGACGATTTGAAGAATGGATTGAACAAATTTATACCCGAAGAAGTGATCAAGTAAGGGTAAAGAACACTATCTTGACTACTACACTTACTGATCTCTTTGTTAGCTATGTTGAAAATGGACAAAATCCGGATCTTTTTACACAAGCCTTTGTTAGTCGAACAGCCACAGAAAATCAATTCACCAACGGAAAAATCAAGGCGGTAGACGTAGGTTTTTGAAAAAAAAATGTATGTGATTACAATACAACCAACTTCTGATCATTCTTCTTCTTTGAAATATAGAGTTTTCGATCATTGTTATCTGACGAATTTGCCAAATCATTTCCAGATCTATATGAAGACAACAACGACTTGGACTCACCCTACGCTGATCAACAAGGCAAACCAGACGAAAATCAAGGCCAAGAACAACAAGATCCATCATCGGCACCTTCCTCATCTACATCTACATCCATTTAGTTATTACTGTATTCCCTTACCTCTTCACTTTACATACTTCCCCCCTCCACTTCACACAAACATAGTCTATGCTAGTAGATTCAATCCCTTCCATTTATATACATATATACATATTTTGTATTCACTTATTATTGTCATCATTATTCATTCAATTCAAATAAAAACCATCATTCAATCATCCAATCTTACTGCTGATTCAATTGCTTCCTTTTTTATATATGTAGGCATTTCAATTCGATTCAAATATAAATAAAAACATCATACTACTACTGACCCAATCCGTACCTTTTTTTTTTTCTTGAGAAACACATTCACTTCATCCTCTCCAATAAAAAAAGTCATCATTCCGCTCATGTCACTATTGACCTAGTCCCTTCCTTTTTTATATATACACATCCACTTCATTCATTCCAATAAAATAAAAATCATCATGCCATTCATACTGCTACTGACCCAATCCCTTCCAATATATACATTCATTTGTTTATTTTGTAATCAATTCAAATAAAAATATCACCAAATCATACCACTAATAGACTATAATATTTGACTAAAACTATTGACTAAACTAATAAACCAAGTGTTGACCAAGACCTATTGCTTCACCGCGCGCTTGACGAGAGCTTCCAAGCCTTGATTGTCCTTGATAGCGCCTTCCAAGCTTTTCAACGCGTATTTTGCCAACATATCCGCTTCCACATTCACACGATCACCAACAGACTTTAAAGGCATGATGACATTTTCTTGAGTATGGGCAATCATCATGATAGAGAAGGTATTGACATCGTCGTCCACATCACACACAGTCAAAGAGGTGCCATCCAATGTAATAAAGCCCTTGGGAATAATATAGCGCATGATATCTTTGTCTTGGTCAGGTACTTTGAACGTAAACCAGATTGAGTTGCCTTCGGGTTTAATGTCAATGATTTCCACTGTAGCATCCACATGTCCCTGTACCATATGTCCTCCAAAGCGTTTTTGAGCATCCATTGCACGTTCCAAATTCACTTTACTGCCTACTTGAAGTTGTCCTAGATAAGATATATATATATATGTGTGTGTGTATGTGTATGAGAAAAAGTATACAATCAATAGTCCCCCCCCCTAAAAAAAAAAGAGACAGAGTCTTACCCAGATTGGTTCGTCGTAAACTTTCAGGTGCAACACCAACCTTGAATGTTTCCTTGTCAAATTCAGTGGCAGTCAAACATGTACCTAGTAAAGAATAAATGAAATAGTTCAATTAGAGAATAAACAAAAAAAGAAGCATTTTTGTAGCCTAGTATCTACTATGAATAAAACTTACCATTGACAGCGATACTGTCACCAATATGACAATCCCCCAAAATAGACGCAGCATCACCAACAGTAATGGTCCAACCATTGCCACCACTTTCAGAACTGTCATGTTCAATAACAGATACGACAGTACCAACGTGTTCAACGAGACCAGTAAACATGTTTGTATATAAAATAATAAGATAAGAAGGTTGTTGTTTTTTTTTAAAAAAAGAGAGCGACAAAAGAAAAAAGTGTTGCCTGCCTGGTATTTGTCATGGATTTATCAGGGTGAGACGTTCGGAGTTTGGATTGATGCCATATTTTTTACCCAATAGAAGATCGAGCGAGAGCCTTCGCGACATATAGCATGTGCTGTCCCCTTCTTTACCCGCACTCTGTATTGCACAGGACTGTGTGATATAAAAAGAGACATTCCCAGTAAATATAATCAACCAAAGCGAAAAAAACTAATTGATTCTCAGGAAATCATAAAATAGCCTCGTTTATACTAGATATCTACTCTATCGACTCATGTGCTCTGCTTTCTTGTTTACTGTCATGCCGCTCGCGTTTCGTGTGTTGTATTCATGTTTCAAATAGCGTCTTGACTGACTAAAATTCTCGGTTGAATATTGATACTTCCGTCAATCTTATTGATTCACACACGCACACACACACAATCAGCTTGACTCCTTGTTTTTATCATCAGGCGGGGGCTGCCCCGAGAGAGGGGAGTTTCAAAGATCCAATAAGAATGATCTCCTTTTTTTCTTTCTTTTCCTTTTTTTTCCTTTTTCCTTTTCCTTTTCCTTTCCTTTCCTTTTCTTTTTTATATCAGTAAACTTTTTCGCAACAGTATCCTACTTCTTTTCTCTTCAACTCTCTCTATCTCGCTCTTTACAACCTCACACTCATGGATCGACTTTCTAGTTTACCATCGGAAACATTATGGCAGGTACTCTCCTATCTTACGGTGCATGACCTCTCTTGTATACGAATGGCAAATACAAAATTGGCAGTGTTTGCAGATCATCCTTCCCACTGGCGACATTTACACTTGGCGCCTCCTCAGCAATACGAAGAAGAACAAAAGGTGGTCTCCTTCTCGTCAAGCTCGTTGAAATTGTGGAGTCTCAAGGATCTTCAACGTCTGGTCGGCCCACACCGAAAAATCATTGAATCCATTCAAATTTGGGGTGTGCGTGACAATATTGTGCGGTATATCTTATCTCAGTGTATGAACCTGACGGATTTGACATTATGTGGTTGGGCGACACTCTCCGATCATGCATTCAAGCAATTGCACCCAAATGTCAAATTACAGCGATTGATGTTGGTCGGTGCTCAGGAACAACCCAACTATACTGCCATGGATGCCACCACGTTGGCCCACCTATTGGTACAATGCCCTTTGAAAGAACTGTCTCTCGGCTGTCAGGTCCATATTCATGCAGAAACATTACTTATGGAATTGAACAAGCGACAACAACAATATCATCGACAACAAGCTTCTTTATCGTCCGTGTCAAACCTTCCAACAACAACAACAACAACAACAGAGAAACCAAATTTACCATTAGTATCGCATCTAGTCAAAAATACGGCATCCACCTACAACACAAGCAGGCACGCATCAGAAGGATCACCATTGCAGCTCCAACGACTTACATTGGCAACACGGCGTACTTGGTCCACTGAACACGTGATGGCATTATTTGATACTTGTCCTTCTCTTCATCATGTATGTCTTTTTCCTGCTGCAGCTGCGGGTGGATTTGATTTGGCACAGACAATGAAAATGTGTGATATCATGGATCAGCAGCAAAAACAACAACAACTCCAAATGGACGATGGTGACAATGCGGACGGTATCATGATTCATCAATCTACGGAACGAACTGTTGAATGGCTTGTATAAGGCTGGTGCATTTTATTTTATTTTTTTATTAGTTACCCTCTTCTTTCCTCCCTTCTTTTTGTTTTGTATATTATTATTCATTGATTCGACCCTTTGCATTTTTACTTCTTCCCCATCATTTTATGCCATTTATATTTATATTAACTTACTATCTTATTATTACTATTATTTACAACCAATCAATAAAACCCATTATATCATGTATTGTGTGTGACGCTTTGTGTTGAAAGCTTATTTTACACTTCTTTTGTATTACCATTTAGGCTTAGGAACGGACGATGCGGTGTTTGAAATAGAATTTCCTAATTTGGACTCTAAGCCCACCTTTTTGCTATTTCAAAGACAATGGGTGATCTTTTTTTTTATTCTTTTTTTTTTCCCTTGTAGATACATTTATACATTTGTAGAATATCATGGTGTCCGGATGTTCAGGCATCATCAACGACCGTGTTTATGCAGTCACTCCTTCAAACAATTCATATATCGTCGACTCAACATTACTGAACAGCACCTCTTCGACAATTGATTCTGGATGTCCACCTGTGTCCCCATTTACTTACTCAGCTTGTACCATTATAAATGACCCACCAACGATTGTATTGGTTGGTACTGATGCTCATGGAGTAGCAGGTAATTACACTGAATGAAAAGAAAAAAAAATATCGAGCTGGTAGTTTGTAGTGTATTGTGTGTGTGTGAGTGTGTCTGGTATGCATAAATCTGGCTTCTTTTGATTCTATATATTTTTCATGATAGGCACTCGTCTTTTGCAATTTTCCTCTACTGGATCGTGTCAAAAATCGGACAAGTGGTATTCAATTACTGGAATGACTCAAGCGGTATCTGTGGTTCCTGCAACTTGTGACTCTCAAACATCTATACCTTGCTTTGCCGTCCTGGGGATCTCGTCCACCACTCGTCAATATATCATCCAATACCCAACATCATTATCTTTCAATACCTCAAATCCTATCAGTGTTGGACTAGGTGACTCTACTATCCATCCAGTACTGGCATTACCTCCCAATGATTCCTCGAAACTTTACGTCATTGGCTATCCTTCAAGCGATCAAATTCTGGTTTTACTCAATGGCAACACTCAAACAAATGGTCAATCTTCTATTATGCCCACCGTCTTCAGCACTAGCACGAATACTCTATATGGCCCTACTACTACTGACACCACTCATCAATCTTTGGACAAGAATAATGGTATTATCCCTCGCGCGGTGGCAACCTATGGACCTGACATTGGCAATAATGGTGCTGGATCATATATCAAATTGGAAACGGCGATCGAAAATACAGGGCCTGCTGCTACAGTGGGGAGCAACATTGTCATTGTATCTAGTAACAGTCTCTCGGTGGAAATCATCCCAGCCTCTATTTCTTCAAGTGTTTTACATATTACCAAGCTCGACATGCTTCCATCATCTCAAGTCCAGAATGCAAACTCTCTGAAAGGAATTGATTCTTTGACCCCTCTCCCGGCGCAGAATGGTGACTTATCTACTATTTGGATCAACTATGACGATGGAAACGGCAACCATGTACAAACATCGAGTCAACAACCTGGACTTTTTACCTCGCCCACTGGTTCTGACACTCCTGGTAGTGAATCTACCTACAGTGCTGACAACTCTTCTGCTCCTTCATTATCCACTGGTGCTATTGTTGGGATTGCTATTGGTAGTGTTGTTGGATGTATCCTTCTCGTACTCGTATGCTTCTATCTATGGCGGCGACAACGACAAAACAAACGACACGGGCAGCGTGTGAATGACAACAATAGGAGTATATCTTTGACGGATCAACGATTTTTGACAGAAAAGACGGCATCAACACCAACAACCTATGTCTCAACACCGAATAAGGACGACTCTGTCTCAGCTATTACGCCTACTACGGACCACGCGCATCATGATGACTCTATCGACGACGCTCCTCCACTAAGTTCCCTGACCAGGCAAATCAACAACCTTTCGATAATGCACGATGACACCTATTACGAACCGACCAGTACCAGCGAATCTTTACTATTAGAGTCGTTTGTTTACAGCCTGCACAACGAACCGCCAAGTTATGCATCCTTCCCACAAGGATACGCCACACGAACAGCCACACGAACGCACAACGTCCAGTATCCTCATCGCCAGCAGCCCATCGAATGCACCATCCATTACTTCCCGGAAGCAAGCGCTACCTGGTTCCGACACCTTCTTCACACCAACACGGGCTTGCAAGACCATCACCACCATGCTGTTGCTACTGGTACATTGGACGACCAAGAGAAAGAGACGATGCCTGCCGGTTTACATACGTATGATGCCATCACCTTGGCGCAACCCACCAAACACGGCCATTATCAGTATATTTGGATCACCTCACCATTCCATCAGCACCATACATTATACTCGTTGCTCTTCGAGGGCGGCGGACGTAGTTCGGTGGTAGACTCTACTCAATTCTCCTTCAAGGCATGGTCGACACTCTCGATGCTGAAATCACTCGATTATTTCCATCAATGTGGCTGGGTGCATCGCAAACTCAACGCGTCGTGCTTTTTTTATGACCAAGCAAGCAGTGTCACGGATTGGCGCCTGGCGGGGTTCTATCAATCAGTATGGTACACAGGCCTGGCCGATAAACCCATGATGGGTTTCCAATTGGATGAATGTAGTGCACCGGAATGCATGATGGAAGCATATGCGGGACGAAATCAACAACCCATGATGAAAATGGTGGTGTCGCTTCCTTCGATGGATACTTGGTCCTTGGGCTGTGTCTTGTACTCTGTGGCTACGGGTAAGCGCGCATTCCAACATATGAATGAGTACCAAGCCCTCCTCCAGTCGGGTCAGTTGCAAGCCAAATTGGATGCCATGGTGAACGAGGCCGCGTTGGTGGATGAATCTTATAGGGAACTGTTGCGTCGCATGCTTCAAATCAACCCCGGGGCGCGTGATTCCCTTCCGAATATTATCAACTATTGGATCCAGGCAAATCAATTGGACGATGATGAATGAAAAAAAAAAAGTAGATTTATATTTGTCCCCTTATCTTTTCCCTAGTCATACTTTTTTTTTATACCTACTTTGTCATTCTTTTTTAGTTATTAGTTATTATTTTTCATCTCTATCCTTTTGTCCTTATTTTTTTAATAAATATGTCTTCACTCCATTGGAGTTTATATATATATATGTCGTGTGTCTTGAAGCAAGGTTGATGATGTTGATGTTGATGTTGGGATTGGTCAGAGACGGGGTATGTGGTTGAAGCGGGGGGGGGATCGGATACGGTATTGGATGCAGCAGAGGGGGTAAGGGGAGGGATTGGGGAAATGGCTATGGTGGTGGAATTAGGTATGAGTTGGATGAGTATGGTAATTAGAACGTTGGCTTGTGATTGGAAGGGATGTGCATGTGGTTTTTTTTGTTGTTGTTTTTGTTTTGTCACAAACCTATACTAGGTCCCAAACAAATTGCCATAGATATGTTGTGGTCCATTTTCAAAGCAATTAACATGTGTTTACTTGATCAATGTCCTGTTTTTTCTAATAAAAAAAAAAAGTGAGCTCGCCAACTATGCAGCAACGGTTCAAGATCACGTAAAAGCAAATATGGTCCTAGCATAGATGCGTGCTCTTTATATTATTGGTCCAAGAAATGCACCGCTTATCAAAAGACGTATGGGTCCATTTCACAGCTCCTACTAACACTTTTTCCACCTAAAATCAAAAATGCTTGACATCCTTTTGTCTTCCGCCTACATACCTCAAATTCAAAATTTCCCCCGACATTCGACCTTCTGATCACAGCCTCCCTTTTTTTTCACTTTATCTCTTCGTAGTGTCCTATACATAGTGGTAATCCTTTTACCTGATCAGATCAACTACAAGTATATTTCC
>JAFHAR010002360.1:8958-27687 GCA_019677225.1 Absidia healeyae | reverse complement strand
AAAAAAAAAAAAAAGGCATCCCTCGGTGAGGAAATGTATTTCTATATATCTTACTAAATAAATATGAGCTTACAATCGATGAGGAAGAAACTGCTCGCAATTAAAACATTGCCCATTGATAGATTTGGCATTTTGTATCCTCCTCCTCCTCCTCCATCATCTCCATTCATATACGTTTGGTTTGGAGGACCAAAAATCGTTCGATAAATTTCCATTGAGCAAAGAGAGAAAACCTTTCTGAATGAACGGAGTTGGACGACTTTTTATATGCAAAAACTTCCGATCCCCATCCCCGTCATCATCATCATTATCACTGTCACCCCGTCACCACAGATAACCCTGCCAAACACATGATAGTATGCCCTGAAACATCATCACCCAATTATATCACACCAATCTCAGTATATCATCCCTGAATTTGACAAGTTGTTGTAAAAATAGACATACCCACACACACACACACACACACACACTTTCACGTTCAAAGAATCAAAGTTCAATCCCCTCTATTTCAATGCATCGATATTGACAAAAAAAAAAGTGGTTTTTTAATGTGTAAAAATTGATAATATATATATACGGTAAAATAAGGTAATGATAAAACAAACAAAGATAAAAATAAAGTAAAATGTACAACAAATAACATACAAAATAAAAATATAATCTAAAGCCGCACCCTCTTCAAACACATCCATTGTAACTAGGTGAATTTCTATAATGTAACGCCTCATCCCGAGCAGCAGTGGCCTTGGCAAAAATCAGTTTTTCGTTTTCGTCGCTGTTCATCACAGTGTTGGTTTTATGTGCGGATGGAGAGGTAGGTGACCGAGTTGAAGATGGTGAGTTGTGTGAATAGCCGCTAGTAGTAGTAGTAGTATGAGTAAGAGGATCGTGAATATGTGAGTTTGGTGGACGTTGATATTGACTGTCAGGAGGTGTGTTTTGATCAGACACCATCATTTGAGAAAATCGATTCAGCATATTTGATGATCTTCTTGGTGATAAAGAGCCATCAGTATTTGAGAGATGTGAAGAAGCAGACGGAGTACGTTGATGTCGATCGTGATGTTCAGAAAGTCGGAAGCCAGAGTTGATGTTGTTGGTATTGGTACTGTTGGAGCGAAGGTGATGGGTTTGATGGTGATGTTGTTGCGGTTGATCCGTGGCAGATATTGATGATGATGATGATGATACATTTGATGCAGGGTCAGTTTGGTTTGTGTTGAATTGATTGGCCAGCAACCAATGTTGTTGTGATGATGATATCGACTGTAAAAAGGAGGAGGAGGATTCGCTTGTCGTTGATCGTACTGAGCCAGAACGTCTTGCCTTGCTAAATACACTGCTTTTCACAAAACCAACGCGTTGAGATATACTTCGTTTCATATCACCAGTATTTGCCCGTTTCCAATGTTCGCCTGAGGCTGCCACACCTCGTCGAAACATGTCGTCCATAGATTCCCGAGATTCGCGCCGGAATGAATCGAAGCTTGATCTTGCCATATCCGTGGATTCCCGTAATCGTTGTTGTAATCTGCTGCTTGCTGTGCTAGCTGTTGATGAGATGGATGATGTATCGCTCCAGTCACTATTGAAGACTCCGTTATGTCGCATGTCGTTCACCCCAGGTACGATTTGTCCAATTGCCACCATCTGTAGTCGCGTTTCCCGAATTCGATTAGCCATGGTGAGCACATATTGAATGTCATTGATTGGATAATCCTATGGTATCAAAACAATAAAAAAACAAAATCCGGTCAGTCGTCTCTATTTACACAGTCACCCATTTTCAATTACCTGAAGAAGCTTGATATTTTCAGCAAAATCACCTTTGAGCAGCTCCTGTCGTACACATCTATAGATAAAAAGATAAAAAACCACATATTAGTTTCACTGACAATTCAAACCACAAGAGTACTTTTTTTTACTTACACCAGCATGGCCACAGAAAAGTCCAACAGGAATTCAAAAGGAGTATCCGTAGCACCACCAACAGATTGCATACCACGTTCAGCCAATAAAGAGTCCCAAAGTCGAATAACATCAGGCAAATCCCATTCTTGAGTAAATAGCACCGTGATCCATCGGAAGGCATAGTAAGGTTCCTTGACATTTTTTCGTTGAAGATCACGCCTTAACGCCTTGTCGTACCAAGCCAACCTTTGTTGCAGCCTGAACATGGTCCCATGAATACCAGTACTAGCGTCTTGATCCAATGACCTAACAAAATGATCCCGGACATCGCTCATCAGAATGGTAAATACAAAAAAGGTATCCGCCTCTGCATGCACTTGGCCAGCCAATCCGGGTGAAGTATCGTTCGCAAAGACATAATAGATGGGTGCCACTAGTTCGTTCATACCTTGCACGTAACCAATCCCGGGATTCAATTTGGCATACATAAAGAGAATCCGTTCAATGACTTCCCAATGGTGATCCGGTATATATTCGTCCCCTTCAATAGAGTGGTCCTTGTTCCTCCTGCCTTCTATGTCGTGTTGTTGCTGTATCCGTTTGAAGAGTGATCGTCGATTAGGAATGTACGGGCATATAGGTTTCAATTCAGTCAGGGGAGGTTGCTTCCTTTGTTTGATTGTGGAAAGCGACAAGGACGAGCCTGATTTGGCGAATGCAGTGGAGAGTTTGCGGACAAGATTGCGTGGCGAATGGATCATGTCTGTACCATTCTCTAACACCCCAGACGAAAAGGAACGAGCCGAACTTCGTGAATTGGATCGAGATCGGTTGGCAGTTGTGGTGGGGTTTGTGGCTATATTATTGCTGTTATTGATCTTGAGTGATTTTTTGGATGTGTTTGAACCAGACCGTGGACGCCCCATGATGCCAAATGAGAATCGTCGTTTTGTATCGTTTTGTCGTAATGGATCTGTGTCAATGCCCGTTTCGTCAATACTGCTGTTGTGGAGAGGTAAGGACACAAGAGTAGATGCTGCTGGTGCTGAAAGAGGGTTCAATGGATTTTGCGGTACATGTTGCTGAAAGAAGGCAAAATCAGGTAATGTGCGTCGTACGTCCTTGTCAATTTGCTCCAAAGTGTTGTTGTCCTGGATATAAGTAGCCCATTCAGATCCAGAGGATGAATTCAAAGGCTAAAGAGAGAAGAATAAGCTGTTAAACAGAGAGTTGTTGTTGTTGTTGTTTTACATTTACATGATCATTGGCGGGAGGTTTTTCACCAGGCTTTTCCAAAATATCCTTGACCAAATTCTATAGTAAATTCATGTGAGCATAACAAGCCTAGCGCCAATTTCCACCAAAAGTACCTACATAGTAAGACAGTCGTTGGTCATAAATGGTTGATTGCCACAAGGTTTTGTTTGGTGGTAGGTATCCCAATAGTACTTTCCAGGCCGTAGCGTGTAAACCAGATTCCTCAGGTATGCCTAAAAGTGCCACCAATGAAAGAAGTTGAGTGTGTCGCCCTCTAGTCTATTTTTTCCATGCTTTATCCCCCAACTTACCTTGAAAACACACCTCTCTAAATTCATTCATGTCAATCAAAGGAGACCAATGTTCGGAAGCATCTTGATCATCATCTTGTTCACTAAGAGTCGTTTCAAAGTACTTCAATCTAAATGCAAAAGATAAAAGGAAGTCAGTTTACCACATGGACAATTCTGTTAACATCCCACGTTTGTTCTTTTCTTCAGCCCATGCATTATTTTCTATTCTAATTATTTTCTATCAATTACCTTTCTTTAAACGATGAATTCATAGGTCATATATTTGTATAAGTGGCAACACAAAAAAGAAGCTAATAAAAATAAAAAATAAAAAAAATAAAAAAAAACGATCAAGCGTTTAATTTCTTTTTTTCAAAACCCATTGAAATCAAACAGCCAATCAAATGAGCTTAGTTGGGTTTTAAAAATACTACTTTTGATATATCTCAGAGATGTCGATTATAACTTTATCGGTCGTCTATAGTCTGTGTTAAACGGTGTCACCGGCATAAAATCCAATGAACATGTTCCAATATAGTATAGTAGTGTGTTATATTTCTTTTTTTGTTGACCATCTTCTCTGGAGCTTATAAATACACATAATGACTATGTTGTACATGTAATAAAGCAATATTACATGAACTATTTTCACAAAGTCCGATCTTTCTGGATGGATAAACCTTTCCGGAGTCATTCTTTCAGGTACCGTGGTTATACAACCAGTTTAGATGAAGGCATTTTAAAATCACAATGCACTTGAAATTGATTTTGTCTACGATTGGTTAGCTCAAACCAGGATGTGAGCTTGAATATATATATATATATATATATATTATTTTTCTCTTGCATTGTTTTTACAACTTTTTTAACAAGAATACCATTTGTATTATTGCTGGTGGCTGACGTCAACTTTCAGTTTTGACCACCCAATATGAAACAAAAAGCTTCCCAGCTTTTTCATTTCCCGTCGGAATTTAAATGTAAGAATCCTGCAGAAAAATGCTTCAGCACAAACAGCTCGCCCCCTTGCATACGTTCTCCCTTGATATGATACTATATAAAATATATTTGTTTACAATGAAGAATGAGTTTATTAAAATACTGTGGTAAGGCGAAATGAAAGATACCGACATACAGACAGATATACAAATAATAATAAAAATAAAAAAGAGAGGGGGGGGAGAGGAGAAGGGACAAAATGAAGGTATGCTATCATACATTATGGGTTCAGAAAACCACATCGTTTGTAATCACTTCCATCACTGTATCGTTTTCTATTGATCTTTGTTCAATTTGGTGGTAATCATTATGTTGAAGATGATAAGGTGAATAATGAGTGAGCTGTGGAAATGGAATCAGTGTGAAAAGTATATTTTTGTTATTATCATTGTCATTTCCATTGTCTATGGGTAACATGGACATGAGCTGGCCCAAAATAGAATGTGACCCATCCCGATTAATTTTACTAAAACCATCATCCACAGACCGGTTCTTGCTCCATAATGATGTCCAACGTTGATACCAAGACTGTGTTGTTTTGCTGCAGTGATTGTCGGTAAATGAAATTTGCATTAAAAAGATATCCTGTTTGCCATTTATTGATCGCATTAGCTGATAATAATTGTCACTGTCCAAACTTGCTTCAAAAGTAAGTGGTGATGCTGATGTTGCGATATTACTCATATCAGCAATTAGTGCCGCCATATAGCACGGATTTGTGTTGGATCCTTCACAAGTATTCATGTCTTTGAGGTCATCATAATCGTCTCCGGGTACATTTCGGCAATGATGTTCTTTGTCATCATCACCATCCTTGTGATAAATTTGCCCTGATTCTTCATAACGATAAAAATTTAGCCGCTTTAGCTTACTCTCGCCGATACAAACTGTTGATTTTATTTTTTTGTGCTTACCAGAAGGATATTTATGCTTGATTACAGGCCGGTAGTTTTGTGCAAATAATGATACTTGTTGCTGATGTGACCATATTCTAGGCAAAATGGGAACGGCAAAGGTAGTATGTGTAAAGAATGTTGCAAATGACAGAAGAACAAGAATAAGTGAAGTAGATAAATACATTCTGCTCCTGTTGGGTTCAGAGAAAAGAGAGAAGAAGAAAAAATAAAAAAGGGAGAAAAGAGAAGCTCAAAAGGCATTGTAATTATTTCATATAAATGTATTTGGGGGATGTGGGGATGCATGAATATGATATGTGTGCTCTTGTTGCCACCAAAATCTATCCGTCATTTTAACATAGTGGCACGTACATAACGTAGAATGAAACCTTCTTTTTTCTAATTTTTCCCAATTTAATAAATATTCAAACATTTATGTTTACTCCAAAATTTTCGATGGGCTATTTTTCGCTATGATGATGAATAGCTCCTCGACCCATGCACGGTTTTTGAGGTGTAAATAAGGCAGGAATTAAATTGTTCAAATCCCGACATCAGTGCCTCGTGACGTTGTTTTTGCCCTCGGGCTCACTGACATTTTTTTTTTCTTTTATTACCCCTTTTTATTCAGTTTATCTTTTCCACATGCCTTTTTACGAACTCGTTTGTATTGCTCGCTCTCATCTTGTTGAAGTAGGCTTTAGGAAAGAAGGAAAATAGCAAACAATGACTCATCTTTTTTTTTTGTAGAGCAATCTGAAAGATTTGATTAAAACCTCGGCTACGCAAGTTTTACAACGAGGTGGTGTCGTTCGTGGATTCGACAACTGGGGTGATAAGCAACTTCCTCACCGTGTGAAGCGACATCAACAATATCACACCAATGGACAGTAAGTACAAAAAAAAAGAGGAACAGGATTGGTGGAAGGATATAGTGACGATGTAGTTGCAGGTGTTTGTCTTTTGTTTTCTTGACTTGACTTGACTTGACTTTTTATTTTCCATAGTTACTGGATGATGCACTTTGATGCCAATCCTCTTACTGTACAAGATCTTGGTAAAAAGCTACTGGTCGACTCCCGAGTACTCCGTCATACTTTTGTGAAAATCGGTGACAAGCTGGACACTGTGGTGGCTCGTCCTGACAAGTCTTTGTAGTTTAGATACAATCCCCTTTCCCCTTTACAAATTCCAATCACACACTCTCTCTCACACAAACCCTTTATTACTTACTGTATATAGAATATCCTTCCCTGCATCTTTTTATTGCTCTTTTATTGTCTTTTTTATTATTATTGTCTATTTTTGTTTGAATAAAGTTTCTGGCGCTTCATTGAAGTCCAAGTTTTATGCTATTTTATCTGAAAAACTGTTGTTTGGTTATGGACACGGGGGGTGACTAGGTGATGACTATGACTCAAGACTACATGAATGAAAGTTATGACAGGGGTCACGTGCTTATATGGTGGAAGGATTAGGTGTGCCTGGCAATTGCGGTTTTGGGAGGTGAGCAATTGTAGGATGCAGGGCCAATAGAAAAAAAAGGACTGGGGATAGATGAGCAATCGCTCTGGTGTGGTGATTCAAATGAAGGACCTGTGATGTGTGGGATACCAGAGGCGAAAAGGACAAAAATGTGGCCATGCGACGCTGTAGAGACCATTTTTCACTTTTTTTTTTTTACTAGTAATTGTGAGCTCATTCGGCTCAAATAGAACGTAGGATGTGTCAATATCATATCATTTACTGTGATTTTGACGCAAAAAAAGAAAGCCCTGTATTTTTTGGGGAAGAGAGATAGACACTCATTGGATTTTTTAAATTTTTTTGAAAATGAGCTATAACTAGCGGTACGGCACAATACATTGACTGCACCGTCTTGAACTAATAATAAAAAACGGATTGACGCCATATTTGGTAAAATGGATGATTCCCCATCCATTAGTGGGTCTTGGACGGTTAGATAAGGCAGGTTGAAGGGAAGGGCAGTTTGATGGGTACTGGCTGTATGTCACTATAGATTGGTGCTACGGTCTCGAGAGCTTAATACAAAGTGTGTGGGAAGCCAAGAGGTACGTTTTATATTAGTGGGCCTTGGACGGTCAGATAGGTAGGTCCAGTGGTAGAAGCGAAAAACACCCCAATCGGGCCATTTTTGTCACTAGAGACGGACGCCTGTGTGGATATTTTCAAACACCGAACTGAAATAATCAAAACTCCGATTTCAACGGGAGAGCAGACATTTCGAAATCCGATCTTTCTGGAGGCGAGCGATATTTAAACTCCTCGTATATATTTAAACTCCTATTTTGTGCCTAGTGATTACCATCTGACACTACAGGGCCTTCACGGTCATTTACTATGAGTTTGGCGACAAAACGACGAAAATCGTTTTTTTTTTCTTTTTTTTGAATTTCACAGCCAAAATTTAATTTTTGGCTGGGGATTTTGGCTGTGAAATTTTTGACAAAGGGGGTACCCTTGTGATTTGTTCAATTTTTTCAATTTTTGGAAATACGGCTATAACTCGCTATCTATTGACGCTACGTCTCGGGTGCTTAATACAAAGTGTGTAGAAAGCCCTGGGGCATGTTTTATATTAGTGGGTCTTGGACGGTCAGGTAGGTAGATGGAGCGGTAGAGGCGAAAAACATTCAAATTTGGGCCATTTTGGCTGTACGTCACTATAGATCTGGGGTACTAATACAAAGTGTGTGATCCGCCAACATAAAAAACTATTGCAATCTACTCGAGCCCTCAAAACTAGCAACAAGTCATACCATAAAACACCCTTTCCAAGATCCAAAACATATTGAATCCAGCAAATATCAACAAAACCCACCCATACTATCATACAACCTGGAAGCCCTCCAATCAGTAAGAATCAATAAAACATATGATACCACACACGACCCTACGAAGTTGAAGGCGACACCTAACTTGATGAATAAGATATAATAATAATTTGTTTATTGATGGAGACATAAGTAAAAATGGTGACTATAACTAAAACTATATGGAAGAGTAAGGGGACTATAACTAATAGTACAGTATGTGATCGAGGAGAGTGGAGGGAGGGAGCTGAATCAAGTGACGGTTATTCTGGTATATGCCAAAAGTCCAATGTTTCCTATTGACACCGCAAGTAATCTATGATAAAATACAACACACATACACACACACAATTGGGTTTGCTATGTAATATGTACATCTTTTTATTTTCAATAACAAACAAAAATAAAATAAGTAAAACAAAATAAAGACTACTAAACTAAAAAAAGATGTTGTGTAAAAGAATCAAACTAAAACCTAGGCAAATGCGTCTTCAATATCGGCCTCCCCAATGGTTTCCAAATCACCGCTAAAGTTCATAAAGTGAGCCGCGCGATGTGATTCGTGGTAAAATTCCTTCGGTACATCCAGATCCAATCGATATTTCATATTTGCATTGAATTGAGCGCCCATGACTATGTTAAAAAAAAGTTAGATGATAGACAAGCATGAGTAAACCCAGTAAAATGAGAATGATGATCAACTTACAGTTATAATTCCAGATGTCTGTCGGGACCATAAAGTAGCCAAGGAATCGATCCGATAATAAGATTTGTACCTTTTCAGCATGTGTCGGTAAGTAGCCTTGAGGGTTATTGCCAGTATCCATGTTGTTTTTGCCCCATTCGAATCCACCGGGAGTCATCTTGTATGCCGTCAAAGAGCAAGAGCCAGGGGTAAATGAGCATGTCAGTGTCACCGTCTTTTCACCATCCCAAGATTTGTTGTTCGCCAGCAGCTTAGCATGTGTAGTAACATCTTGTGGTGATATGTTCATCAATTCTTGTGGTTGAGTGTGAAGCCAGCCAAGAGGTTCGAGATCAGCCAGATACTCATGTTCCGGTAGTGTATTGGGAAGATGGATAGTTTGATGTGAGCCCCATTGAGGAGGGATGACAACACAGCGGATTTCCTTGACATTGGGAGCATCTGGAGGACTAACACCATACATCAGACCAGCCACTTGAGTACGCAAATCAGAGATGGTAATAAATCGCTTGAGCACATTCTTGGGCAAAACATAGGTGTATGTGTTTTCCTTGATATCGTCAGAGTTCACATAAATATGGTTGGTACGCAGATGCAAGTTGGTGGCAGAGATAGCACGAATACGCCATTCGGTTTTGGAAGAGAAGGTTTGTGTTTCATAGTTGCTGGTAGTTGTCACAATCATTTCATCGCCATGGATATTTCGAGTCTTGGTGGTAACAGCCGTTAACTGCGATTGCTCTTGAGTTTGTTTTTCAATTTCCGCAATTTGCTGTCGCTGGAGTGAAGGCGCTTGAATTTCCATACCAAGAATAATATCACGGATTTCAGATTGTGTAAGAGATGCCACGTTCACGTTGTTCTTTTTGCCATAATCACCCAAAATAAGATCCTTCAGCGCAACTTCAACCTTCGCCCATTCTTCATCGGAAAGTGTTGGCCAAATGTGGTGAGGTTCAGTAATGGTACTACGATCAGGTCGAAGAATCATCTTTGTCTTTTCATTGTTGACGTGGAGCGCACGGAGGATCAAAACCAGACGAGAGAATGCAGTATAAGAAGAGAATGATCGCAACCAATCATCGTATAAATTGAATAATACCTATAAAAAAAAAAGTCAGTAAAATCATTCACTATCATGATTATTAAATAAGTAGCTTACCATTTGGGGTTCAGTTGCCTTCAAGATCAGATCACCGAATTTTTCAACCTTCAAACAAGCTTGGAATGGCAATTGCAGTTCACTACCCTTGATGACAATGTTGGGGAAATCCAGCAAATGTACTTCCAAAGGATCCAACATACCCTTACGAGTAACGATGATTTGTTTTGGTTGTTCTTCCACAGGTAAAGATCGAATAAGAGCCGCCACTTCTTCTGCCGTTTTCCATTTTGCCAATTGACCAAGACGCTTTTGACCAGCCCACACCGAGGTATGAATAATCTTGAGGAAGAGTTGGCCAGTACGAGGATTGAAGATAAAGATAGCACCGTTGATGGGTTTGGTAGTCAGATTGCCTTCAAAAGTCTTGTGAATAGTGACACGGTACACATTGGTATCATCCACAAACCAAATGATTTGATTGCTGAAGAGTTCACCATAGTTTGTTGAAGAAAGATATGGTTCAGTTGGTTCCGAAGAGTACAATTGAAGAGCCTTTCTAATACGTTCCCGGAGGACATATAACGCCGGGTTCGCTTTCATGATCTTGGCCATCGCTTGTTGCACCAAAGGTTTCATCCCAGGAATCCAGTTACCATAAGCAGAATACATGTTGTAAGCCAAATCCACACCAATCATCAAACCAGTCGGTGAAGGATATATACTCATGTTGTCGGTAGTGTAATCCAAGAATTTGGCACGAGTGTATCTTTCAATGTCGTGAGAGTCAAAGTCACCCCATCGAAGTTGAATATCCAGCCAGTATTTTGTTGTCGTGGGTCCATCCATCACATCCTTAGGATCATTCAAAAGAGAAGGTCTTGATACAGGCCACTTGTAGGCAGCAAACAACAGGATATCACTTGCAGAGGAGTTCATTTTGTATGATTTACGAGGATGAATAGTTTCCTTTTGCACAGTTTCGATTTGAAGAGCTTCCAATTCTCGATCGAAGACTTGACCTAATTCACATAAAAAATAAAGTAACACCATGCTTAATATACTGACTAATATCATTTAACATACCCCCCCTTTCTTTTTGGAGTTTTCACTTACAGAAATCCATAGTAAGAGCTTCGTGAAGTTTTTGCCACAAATGCGCACGGAAAATTTGAATGAGAGAAATCTTGAGTGTAGGAATTTTACCATGCATGAAAATACCAGTCAAATCCAATTGCACTTGGAACCCAACATACACATTAGCACGATTGATAGTAGGAGACCACCAGAGTGTGAATCGACGATTGGGAATTTGATTGAGACCACTACGTTGAGCATTGGTAAGTTTCTTGTACTTCATGCTTTCTTCGAAACCGGATGCCTAGATAACCATATCGAAAACAAAAAGAATCAGTATGTGAACCTTTTTTTTATGTCAAAAGAGATATTTACCTTTTCCCAGAAGAGACCAAGCCAAGAAGTGAAGTAAGTGCCTTTGAATAACGTATGTTCCAGGATACCTTCCACACCACCAAGAGCTTGGATCATATCCGTTCGATAGTTGTTCAAGTTCCAAAGTTTACCGTCATGGCGAGTATGCGTCCAGTAGAAGGGGTTGTTTTTGAGTACTTGATATTGCTTGAAGTCCGTTCGCACACGCCATCCCTTGTCGTAAGCCAGAGTATGACGATCCTTTTGGAATAGTGTATTGATACGAGGAATACCACGGTCCCAAGAGTCTTCCAAATCTTCCAAAGTAAGTCGACGATTCTGAGCATTGGCTTCTTGACGCTTGAGTGCATATTCAGCCCAGACACGTTGCGAATCAATAAATTCGGATTCCCAGGATTGGATGTACCGGTACAAGTTGGGGATAAGTTGATCTTCGTCGTGGCTCATACCAGAGCGGAAGTGAGTAATGCCAGTTTCAGTCTGATTGGACCAACGTAAATCGCTTTGAGGAATCAATACATGACCCATCGAAAGCATACCGAGACCACCCAATTCTTTAGGGCAATAGAAGAGCACAGGAGGGAAACGAGTAGGCATCTTGGAGTTGAGACCAATCTTGATACGAGTTTGAATCTTGTTTTCACACTTCACCAGCAAATCCAACAATTCACGAGTATGCACCACAGCTTCACGATAATAGGTCATCAGTCCAATAAGAGCAGTGTTGTATTTGTTCGCAATCTTGCTGAAGGTGGTACTACCAGATGACATGAGGATTTGACGAATACGGTTGTGGAATTTGTCCATAGATTCTTGATCCACACGCAGATAGGCTTGAGCAGTACGTTCTTTGGTTTGTTCATTGATCAAATTCCATACACCATCCTTGAGGGTGAATTCTTCGTTCAGATTGCGGATCTTGGGCAAAATGCGGACATCAAAACCACACATGGAGAAGAGTAAGTTTGGATTATCTTTGGAGTACACACTGACAAAACTATTTTCCCATTCAATAGTTGTCAAAGAGCGAGGCAAGCGGTTCTTGATATCCCAAAACACAGCACGACCCAAGTTGACATCATGCTTCATCAAGCGCATACGACAATCCCGAGGCCAGCATTTCTTGTTGTTGTAACCGACAATGTTTTCAAAGTTTGGATCAGGGTGTTCTGTCAAATAGCGTTGAATCAAGTCACGAGCTTCGTCAGCAGTAAATCGGAAGAATACATGCAAACGATCGACATAGCGAGAATAGAGTCTAATAGGGTGGCGAGATTCGGTGGCATTGTCACGGTATTGTAAAAAGTCATTGGGTAATTGAGGAGGACCAGCCATTTCACTTGCACGGTGGAGACCAAGAACCAACAAATCCAAAACAAGACCGTAGTACTGGAAGATAAATGAGGCAAATTGGAGACCACGAATCAAACCAAAAGCATTGACGTGATTCATATCCTTGTAGTTCAGCACCACATTGTTCTTTGCAGTAGCATAATCGGCCAAATTGTGATCCAAAATAAGTCGGAGGAGACGACCCAGTAAGGTAAGATCAATTTTTTCATACACCCGACTAAAGCTTGTTTCCATCATCACGTTACATTGACCTTCTGACGTATCCCAGACATCCGATAAATTGTTGATTCCTTGACACCATTTGTACACGAGAAGAGGGGGAGGTTCAGAATCACCAGGTTTAATCCAAGCAGGGAAGAGGTTTCGCTTATCGGCTTCATACCAAAGATATTGATCAAGATAAGCATCAGTAATCTTTTCCAAAGGTTCCACATCATATACAGGCACCAAGTGAGAATAAAGATCCATGAATTCGATACCAACTTCCTTGAATGCACGTTGAGTCAACAGGAGACGTTTGATTCTTGATAAAGCTTCGTGTGGATTGTCGTATGCTTGTTCAATCAGACCCAATTCTTCACGCTGACTTTGATTAAGGCGACCTTGTACGCTGTAGGCTTCTCGAAGTCGTTCCAGAGCCAGAATAAGGAGCTTGGTGTCATGCTTGTATGATAAAGGTGGGAAGGGAATAGGGGAGAATTTGCGGCTTTCCAACCAATGTACAGTAGATGTGTAAATAGCAACAGCTTCTTCGGCAGTGACGTAAGGACCGTCCTTGAGATAATTATGTTGACGTTCTTGTTCAGCCTTGAGCCATAAACGAGTGAGACGACCAAGATTCTTGCGACACACAGTCTTGTCCACAGTAGCACCACGTCGAATACGTTCACGGTTATAATGAGCAACACTAGTCCACCAATCAGCCTTGGATTTGATATAACGTAAAATCATATTTTCAATAGGAGTAGGTAGCCCAGGTACTTTCCAAGGGATGTTGGCCTTCCAAGCTAATTTGATATAAAAAACGTAATATTAGTATCGATTTGCCTCTTTTTTTCAATACGTACCTCTCCATGCTTCAGACAAATGTTGTAAGATAGTTCGAGACTTGTTTCCTTTGATTCCTTCAGGCATAGCGTCAGTGATATCATGGAGCACAGCAGCACGTAATTCGAGATCATAGTGAGATTCTACCCGTTGTTTTGTAACTGTCTTGGCAATTCCTTTAGAGTGTCTAAAAAAAGCAGTGGATCAATTAATCATATTCATTCATGTCACCTACATTTTGATTCCTTTTTTTTTTCATCGCTAACAACGTACCTTCCTTCAAATTGACGAGCCAAGAGATTCCCTAACCATCGCTCCAAAAGAGGGACAATACCACGCATAAAGAAGAGCCATACACGCCACGTGGGAGCCCAGAAGCCAACACCGGGACCTTTGCCAACAGGACCAGTATTGAATCGATAATCTAATTGAATGAAAAAGCATATAAATTGTGAATATCAAAAACCTTTTGTTATCAATTTCTTCTTTTTCTCATACTTACAGATCAAATGTTTCAAATCCTTGCACATACGAATTTGACGCATCAAACGATATTTGTATCGATACATCCCAGTAAGTTGGCCAACGTGAGCAAAGATATATTGTAACCCATCTGCCAGTTGATAAGCATCCACATTTCCGAGACGATATTGTACATGGGCGTCGACAATAAGCTTGGTGAGACGGAGAATTTCTCTACACAAATGGAAGGCGTTACCGAATCGAGACTTCTTTCGTTCCTTGGTGGTGAGGGTTTTGACCGGTTTGAGATTGAAGTTGTAATCCAGATGAAGGTAGTTCAGATTTTTGCGATGGATAAGTAGATTGAGCATGTTGTAACCTTGACGGCACACCTGTAGACCAGCTTCGACCCAGTCCAATTGTGTCGTTTGGAAGAATTTGGTAGATTTGAGACTTCGGAAGAGATATTTCTTGTTGAGAGCCTTTGGGTGACGATGTTTGAGGGCATTGAGGACATAGCATTTGAGCAGTTTTTGGTAGGATACACGAACCTTGACGGGTTGGCCAGCAGGACAATGTTCAAGATACCAATTTTTGACCAAAGGAACATCTTCAGCGCGACGTGTACGTCCCGATCGCTTGTCAAAAGGATGAGGAGCCCAATAAATGGAGATAGCGTTGGCAGTGTTGTCAGTATATACAGGTGTTTCATCCAAGAAAGGTTTAACAGTGGTAGGCAGTGAGAATTCCAAATCTTCTTCTTCATCGCCGAAGATGTTGTCTTCATGAGATCGATCGCTTGTGTCCACCGAGCTAGAGGAGATAGGATTGATAATGGGATCAAAGTAGAATGCAGGAAGTTCAGGATCTTCAGTACGGACAAACACCACGGTGGGGAAATGATACCAAGAGACCTGAACACTGCGAGGCAAAGAGTTGTATAAAAAGGGGAAGGCAATCTTGTATTCCGTTCGCACAGGTTGTCGAATAATGATTTTGTTGATGTCGTTGAATTCGTTCCAGTCGTCGTCAGCATTTTCCAAATCACGGTATAAAGGTTCAAATTTGGGACCACCAGGAATAGCCATACTGAGTGCCTTTGCAGTAAACATAGATGGCAAGTCAAAGAGATAAAAGTAGTTCTTGTCGTTCAGATCGGATAAGAGTTGATGAGCCAAGCGGTATAATGTCGACATGATCGGTAAGTCCAAGCGCCATTTTCGATATGTTGAGCCGTTGATAAATTTGGTGTCCATCAAAGGTTTTGGGTCATAAAACCAATCTAACACAGCACCGTCTTCGTCTTCGTCGAGTTCCATCTGAATAGCTTCCAAAGGTTCCACATCCATAATATTGTCGCCATAATCCAAAGGAGGTTCTTCGTCGTCGAAAGGAGGAAAACGCATACGTTTGAAATGTCGTCGGTCACGTTTTTCGCGTCGCATCATGATCCACATTGTACCCCATTGAGCAATATAAACTGGTTCCACTACCCAAGGAATTTCATTGACAAATGTAATAGCACCAGTAATATGATAAAGGACGGATACTTCTCGAACTTGTTCCCAAGGCATAGGCATGTTTTCCAATAACTTGAGCACGGCGTGAGGAATATATTTCAGAGCACCGAGATAAATGCGTTTGTCGTGACGGAATTTCTTTGCTGACATGTCACCGTGATCCTTGATAACTTTTCGTAAATGTTCAGGAGGCATATCAGCCTTTTGATGTTCAATAAAACCTATATAAATATATATGAAGAAATAGAAGATGAGTACCTTTGTTGCATGGTTCATGACGTTCAAGACTTACCAAATTTTCGCTTTTCACCATAACGCTTATTTTGAAGTTGTTGCCATTTTCTTGCCTTTTCATCCAAACGGTCTGTGTATGACTTTACTTGGGTATGTTGATCATAAGTTTCGCCACTGTCATTGTTGTATTGTTGTTGTAGTAATTGTTGCTGTTCACCGTTGCCTTCAGAATGATTGATTCCCTGATAATTCGTGGCCATGATAGCTTTTTTTCAACAAAAAATGATAATCAAAGATCGGATAGATACAAAAGTAAAAGAGAGATTTACACTGTCTAGCTGAGGATCTTCAAGAATAAATAGAGTCGATTTGATAAAATGAAATAAAATAAAAAGATTGGCGCAGTAAGCAAGAACAGAGAGAAACAAAAAAGAAAGAAAAAAAACAAAAATTGAAATTTAAAAAGACCGAATTTGTCGACTGTGACTGTACCGCTCCAGAATTGGTAAGCTGGCGCTTTTGCTTTTTTGCTTTTTACTTTTTTTCTGCTTTTTGCTTATTGTTATTTTTTATTGACCACCGATCAATGAAATGGAATCTATGAGAACAGAAGATGTACAGTCTCGGAAGCAAGAAAGTCAGCTGAAGCAATTATTATTACAAGCAGCCATTCTGGCAGGTACTACACGACAACAACCAATTACTGAAGGTAAGAGAACCCACTGCACTTGACAAATATCAAAATCCAATGCTTACTTCTTTTTTTTATGGTTACCTTAGATATTAGTCTAGAACATCAGTTATCACAGCGCCTACACGAATTGAACTTGGATAGGGATCATACAGAAGTTTACGCGGAAGTGAAAAAGGATACCTGTATTCGTGCAACGTTTGTCCAGGAATGCCTCTACCTTTTGGTCAAGATTCAGGATGCACTTATTGACGAAATCGCATCAAATGGTAAGCACAATGTATATTATGTATAATGGAACATGACTATGGTATTAATATGATTATTTTTTTGACAATAGAAACGCAATCGGATCGGGACTACCTTGGTGTTCGGGACTTGCGACTTATCCATACTCTACTTCAAGTGGTGATATCTTGGGGGCTATACCCGTGTCTTTTGCCTGGTGTTGGTGTGCCCCTATCAAAGCGTGTTAAATCTGGTTACACTAATCATGGTAATGTATGCAAATTGTAAGTATAGGTTTATTTATTACGACTCATCATTCATTTTATTTTATTAGAACTTTTGGCCAAGGACGACAACAACGATAACGATGCTTTTTATACGCAACCTTCTACAAAATCTCTTTTGAATATCGCAACACAGCTCACAGACATTATTGCCAAGGACGAAAAAACGATGGCTAGAAATCACGGTACCACCATTGCAAGTATCCTATTATTACGACACCTACCGGATCTATACGCTGCATTGCTTCAACTTGCTTACCAACCTTCACCAACAAATACTTCTTCCACAACTGCCACCACGTTGCCACCGCGCCCACAGGTATCAACACACCAACTTAGTCCGGCTACTATGGGCTTACAATCCTCAGGAAGTTCATCAACAAATCAAACAACGCTAACACCTGACGAAAAAAACAAATGTGCTCGAATGTTTATGTGGTTATTTGAAAGGTAAAGGTAAGAAACTCAATAGAATGAATGGAAAGGTATGATGATACTTACTCTCCCCCCCCCTTTTTGTCCACTAGATCTGACTTGTATCGTGCAATGGAATCATTGATGCTTCTCCTTGGAACCTCCCCATTACATCCTGTCCCTGCTTGGCTGCGCGGTATCTGTGGTCGGTTTTTGTCAAGAATTTTGCTGAAACCTAATGGTGTGAATGTCGTACTTCAATTCACGGTTGGAAATGTAGAACAAGGTAAGAAATAGAAAGGTGGTACGGTTTACGGTTATGATCTGACAATGCGTTCTTTTTTTAGTCAACTTGGCGGAGATGGAAAAAATTTCCAAATTGATTTTGTCAATTCCCAGGCAAATGGAATCGGTAGAGGTAAAAAAAAAAAATGATATAGAGGAGATAGAATGATATTACCGACTATTCACACTTTCCACTTTTTGTTGTATTATTAGAGCTATTATGCGGCCATTACTCCTCAGCTTCTGGATCTTTTACAAGGTATTGGCCAACATTTGACAGCGAAGGATCAGGTGATTACTTTTATTGTGGGGCGCATGATCACACGACACACTGATCTCTCGAAAAAGTACCTGGTGGATCCTATCATTGGTCCTTTGAAAAAATACTGGCAACAAATTAACTACGATGTCGACGATAATGACCATGACATTGTTTTGGCAGGAATGGACAACGGTGACAGGGATCGGATTGTGTTGAAGGATGGTGAAATAGCTGGTCTACTTCGAACGCTACATAGTGTGATGATTGGTGGCGAACCTTCTCCTGTGGTGATTCAATCTTTTATGGAGGCCTGTATTCCTGCTCTTTATCACTTGTATGAATTCACCTGTCGAACGAAATCAAACCTACGCGGAACTGTTTTGGATTTATTGACAACGTACTTTCGAATCATGACAACAAAAGATGCTTTGGCGGACCTCAACAAGATTATATTGGATCCAATGGGAATCAAGGGTAATAGGGTTGCTTATTTTGC
>JAFHAR010002356.1:48052-59589 GCA_019677225.1 Absidia healeyae | reverse complement strand
TTTTTTTTTTTTTTTTTTTTTTTTTTTTTTTTTTTTTTTTTTTTTTTTTTTTTTTTTTTTTTTGAATAAAACACCTTTTATGGTGCAATGTATTTCACAATGACTTTTTTGAATGACTGTGGGGTGGTGAAATGGAGTGGGTGCAGAGGAAAACAGAGTGAAGATGATTACAAAGGATGAATTATTGTAAACTTGGATAGGCTGTTTTATTGAAACGTAGACAAAAAAAAATGTATTGGCATAAAAGCATAGAGAAATGTCAGCTATTCTATATTGGCCAAGTCGTGTCATAATTAACTAAAACTGTGGTATGAGGGACGAAAAAAAAGCTATAAGGGATTTTGACTTTCCGGTTGATGGTGTAGGTGGACGAGGATATGTGTATGCGTAGGTGCATGAGATTTTTTCTTTTTTCTGTCAGTGGTCGCCAAACCAAAGAAAAAATCCAGTACGTTGACTCCACGCCGCTTGTACAGATCACCTTTGGCACCCCTGAGCGAATCTCGCGGCCTAAAAAAGCGGGGTTTTAAAATGCTGCACGTTTTCACTCGCTTAATAATAATGTTGATGAAAAAGCTCCCGTACCTAACAACAAGTGATACCATGAATGAGAAAAATAAACTTTTTATTGATAAATATAGAAGAAAAAAACAAAATAACGGATGATGAGTATACTATAAACATGATAATAAACTAGAATGAGAGTGAGAGTGAGAGTGAGAGAAGGGTGGGGAGAAGAGATAGTGGAAACCAGCCATCGATATTCATATGTAATCGAAGGAAACCACAGGGATCATCCCGGTAAAGAACAAAATTGGTTGTGCAGTCATGCTTTTTGTTGTTGTTGTTGCTGCTGTTGATTTATCAAACAATGTAATTGAAGAGAGGGGAAAATGCAATATAAATGAAGATAATGAAGGTAGTCTAGGTGTCATTGATTGGAGCAAAGAGAGAATAAGTGGAAGAAGAAGAAGATGATTTGGTGCTGCTTGGGATCATGATAGAATGGCGATGATGCTCATGAGAATGATGGAAAGAGGAAAAGAAAGGTTCCAAAAGTGGCGATGTGGGTGTTCCAGGTCTTGGGAAGGCATTCAATGATGATGATTCGGGTGACGATTCTGGTGATGTTGATGATGGTGATGAGAAGAGAGATTGATTATCTTTCATACGACATGAATCCGAGCAATATAACTAAAAAAATAAATAAACATCAAATCAGTCCTGTGATTTTTTTATGTGGCTATGCTTTTTTTTAAAAAACTTACGCTATCTTCAACACAATGACGATCACAAGAGAGGCACCAAGAAAGATCCATGTTTTATAAAGAAGTATTGATTTGAGAGTAAAGTACAGTAAAGTAATAGGGTAAAAGAAATCAAAAACGAATTTGTCTCCTGTTCTTTTTATATATTTTTTGACATTGTTACCTAATAATTCCGCCATTAGGCATAATTCTGACTCATCGTTCCATAAAAAAATTGCTGATAAATGTGAACTCCGCCACATTTGCCTCAATGTTACTCATCGTTACCATTTTGAAAAATCAGCTCAACGGAGATATCTATTTGATTATTTCCGGCCAATCGAATATACAGATCAAAAAAAAATCCCTCTGTTTGACATTTTTGCTATTATTACTGGTTCATTTTTCTATATAGAAAAAAGCAATAACAGTCAATTGAAAGGAAGTAGAGACTGATCTCCTTGAAAGACAAAAATCTGATACTATATTTTTATTATTATTAAAACGAAATGTAATCATTTTTTAATATTTATAAATTCGATCATGCCATCTTTTTTTTTATGAAAGTGACGGTAGAACGCACGGCCATTTTTACGAAAATGACCCGGCTTACAAAGCCCGCTCCGGAAGGACGGGTCAAACGGAAAAAACCTTGGTTTCGTTGTTCTGAGCCAATTTTCTCCGGTACGTGGGCATGGTCTGATTTTTTTTAGTCGAGTTTATTTTTATATTTATGTCAGGTACATGAATGGAAAATGGTAGATGGGTTAAAATACACACATAAGTCAAATGATGAGTACACGGATTATTTTATTGCAAATGATATGTATCATATAATGTAAAGAGAGTAAAGAAGGTAAAGAAGGTAAGTTCTCTAAGGTGCAATCATGACATTGTAATCAGATTTAACTACTAAAAAGGGATAAGGCATGAGGGGTAAGTGGTGGTGTAATGTAACCAGGGCCTTGTAGTCCATTTGTTGCCAATCTTGCTGCTGAGCTCTTCTTAGAAATCCAGCTTTTTGTTGTATCCTACTCGGTAAAAAATTTTATGCGTCCTTGATTTTTTTTGTTTCCCAGATTCAACCCGTCCTTGTTTCATATCATTCATAGCAACGCATCAACATTTCCCTATTGCACAAACACACACAAAGGGACAACAATAATATTTCAAAGAGAGATTTTTTATTTGTATGTTTCAAAAGGTAAAAAAAATAAAATAAAACATATGAAGACTATATAAAGGTGAAGGGAAGTGAAGGGGGTGGGATCACAGATACATATAACTAGCTACTACGAAGGAAAAGGAGGGGAGAGGGAGAAGGGCGATATTTTACTGAGGAGGTCTTCCATAACCAGGAGGAGGAGGAGGGCGATTGAATCCGCGTCCAGCAGGTGGGAACCCTTGTGGTGGCTATTAAAACAAACAAAAAAGAATACAGCATTAGCATCAATGTACGCGTCTCTAGTATCCATCTCTTCTAAATAAACTTACCATGCCAGGAGGAGGAGGACGGAACCCAGGAGGGGGAGGTCTAAAGTTCTGTGGAGGCCCGGGTCGGAATCCAGGAGGAGGCTGCGCAAAAATAAAAATAAAAAAAAAGTCAATCAAATGGCATCACTTTTTATATATGAGGGGGGAAGAGGGGTCAATAACTTACGGCACCAGGGCCACCAGGCATAGGAGGTCGACCATAAGGCATAGGAGGAGCACCAAATCCAGGTCTAGGTGCCATCATCTATAATATAATAAAATATATCAGTCAAGTCATCACAACGTCACGCCCTAAAAATCATCAAACATATACTTACACCAGGAGCAGGACCACCGACACCACGTACAGGACCAGATAAGCCAGCCATAGGCATACCTGGTGGAGGAGCAGCTGGCAAACCACGTCCGGCAGGCTATTTCACGAAAAATATATACATGTAGTTAGTATATATACACCTTTGTCAAACTGTAATCAACCTAATCAGCACATCAACTTACTCTACCCATACCAGGACCACCCATCATGGCCATTCTACCTCTAGCATCATCAGCTGAAGGAGGAGGAGGACCATCAATACTAATACTAACAATTGTTTCACCACGTAAAATCACCAGACCCAGAGTTCGCTTCATATCTTGTTCCTTTGTATTGCCGCTTTCGTTGTCGCTCTTTTTGTTGCTGTTGCTTTTGGATTTGATCTTGCGGAATTCTTCACAATCTGCCAAGACAAGATTCATGTGTTTGTCAAACGCCAACATTTGTCCTGTCAGTACCCGTGCATCCGATAACGTTACCCGAAGTCGGTAGTTGATGATATTCGACATTTTGGAACTCTTTGACTAAACAATATATATAAAAATGGAGAAGGTAAGTGTTGTGATGACGATGATGACGCGATGCCCATGGGAAAAATGACCTCCTCTCTTGTTTGCGTGTTTGTTTGTTTTTTTTTATTACCATGGTGAATTATATATTATGTTGATAGATCCACACGTGTAAAAGAAAAAGAAGAAGGAAAGAGGGTAACCAATAAGTGAAGATAGATGTAAAAAAAAGAGCGTCTGCGGTTGAGGAAAAAAAAATAGACCGCATTTGATTAACGCCCTTCAAATTTTCCAGAGAGCGGGGCTTCAGGTGGCTGAAGCGAGTCACTCTCCCCTATTTCTTTTATTGGCGGTCAACTGGGTTCCTACTTTTTATACCAGCCTGTGTTGAATGCATTATTATCTGTCATTCGCAAACCAAACCCCACATCCCTCTCCCCCCAAATACTATCTACACTGTCAACGAAATGAAAAAGCTCATACATGGCCCCTGTGTCGCTATGCCAACTTTCACCAATCGTGACTACTGAAGCCCACCATTTTTTGTGTACTATACATTTCCTCTTCTTTGGCTTTAATTACATATATCATTCTCACCATCAATAAAACTCTATTTTATGATTATTCTTGAAATGTCTCCCCAATGGCAGCGCAACCGTGAGAAAAAGCGGCGTTTGAAAAGCATATAAGTTCTTCCCCACTCTCTTTCAAGGCACCTTTTCTTTCCTTTTCTCTAATCCTTTTCCCTCCCTCCTCTTCTATTTACCATGTTACGATCCATCTTAAATAAAGCACGCCCTTCCTCTTCTTCTTCTTTGTTGGCAAAAAGGTAAAAGGACCCGCTCAAACCCTATTATGCTTTGTATTGAACCTCATCTTTCAATGTCTTTTTTTTTTTCTAGGCACTATGTCCGAATGAGCGCTAGTCCAATGGCTTGTACCTCTCCTTCGTCTCTTTACAACTTTACTGAAGAAGAACTGATGTTAAAGGAAACTGGTAAGAATACAACTATAATGATATACAGCATGCCATTGTTTTGATTATTATTATTATTATTATTATTATTATTATTGTAGTATCAAGATTTGCTCGTGACCTGGTGTTGCCCAAAGTACAACAAATGGATGAACAAGAAGCCATAGATAAAGAATTGATTGATGCCATGTTTGCCAACGGGGTAAGAAAAAAAAGTGATTCTCTCGACTTGATTACTGACAAAATGATTAATTCTTTTTTATATACTAGTTGATGGGACTTGAAACACCTGCTGATCTTGGTGGTGCGGAATGCTCGTTCACAAGCGCAGTGATTGCTATTGAAGAACTGGCGAAAATTGATCCCTCCGTTAGTGCTTTGTGTGATATTCATGTAAGTAGATCATTCATTAAAAAAAATCAAAAAAATGTCGGGTGGAGGGGGGGGGGGAAGACGCTTACCTATCTTTTTTTTTTTATCTATTTATTTTTATTGGTGTAGAATACGGTGACAAATACAGTGATTCGAAAATTTGGCGACGATGCATTGAAAGCGAAATACCTTCCTCGGTTGGCTACAGATACCATTGGCAGTTTCTGTATCTCAGAATCCGGTGCGGGCAGTGATGCCTTTGCCCTTCAAACCAAAGCTGACGACAAGGGTGATCATTACGTTCTCAATGGCAACAAAATGTGGATCAGTAATTCTGGCGAATCAGAGATCTTTGTCATCTTTGCCAATGTGTAAGTTGATGATGGTTGATTTGGGGGGTGATACATAGATGATATTCACATTTTTTTTTTTGTTTTTGTTTTATTTGATAGGGATCCTTCCAAAGGTTACAAGGGGATCACAGCGTTTGTGGTGGAAAAGGACTGGGGTGTTCAAGTGGCCAAAAAAGAAAAAAAAGTAAGTCTCGAAAGAAAAGGAATGGTGGGTATTCTTCTAATCTTCTTCTTTTTGTTTTGTTTTTGTTTTTGTTACCTAGCTCGGAATCCGTGCGTCATCGACATGCGTGCTGAATTTGGACAATGTCAAGGTGCCGAAAGAGAATGTGTTAGGGACTGTAGGACAAGGATATAAATATGCTATTGATTCTTTGAACGAAGGCCGTATTGGGATCGCTGCTCAGGTAAACTCCAAAGAAAAAAACATAAACATACATATACACATATTGACTTGACGCTTATGATGATAGATGCTCGGACTTGCTCAAGGGGCATTTGATCTGGCGGCGACGTATGCGCATGAACGAAAACAATTTGGTCGACCAATTGCATCCTTCCAAGCGATGCAGCATCAATTTGCGCAAGTGGCGGTGGACATTGAATCGGCGCGACTCTTGACATACAATGCAGCACGACTCAAGGAAGAAGGCCAACCGTTTGTGATGCAAGCTGCCATGGCGAAACTCTATGCGTCGCAAGTCGCCGAACGTGCTGCAAGCAAGGCCGTCGAATGGTGTGGTGGTAATGGCTTTACCAGGGAATTTGGCGTGGAAAAATTCTATCGGGATGCCAAGATTGGTGCGATCTATGAAGGTAAGAAAGCGGGGAAGGAGGGGTTGGAAGATGCCATTTAATGACTCTCTTCTTTATTTTTATTTTCGTTAGGGACAAGCAACATTCAATTGGAAACCATATCCAAGATCCTTTTGGCTCAATACAAGTAGATTGGTTTAGATAGTTTTATATATTTATTCTTTAGTTTAGATTTAGTCATACATTCTGGGGGGGGGTTTGCTTTTCATTTTGAAGAAATAAAAATACTTACTTTGTCTATCATACTAATAAAACTATGTCAATTGGAAAAGGGTAAGAAGGGTTTGGCGTTGGCGTTGGAATGGTGGAAATGGGAATATTATGGGTGTGGATAGGTTGCCAGCTGCCTTGATTTTTTAGCTTTTCCGTTAGTTGTCAAGGCCAGACGTGCGGAGGGACAACACATTTTTGAATGTCCGACGGTTGTTGTTGATTTTGAATTTGGCAGGAAGCGGGGATTAAATAAATAATTCACAAGCCACGGCCATGCATTTTTTGGCACCTGAATTTTTTATCTAAATTTTTTTATTTTTTCCACATCACTCTTTTTTACCGAATCATCGTTATGGGGAAACAACAAAGACGTCGTGGAAATACTAAACGAGGCAATCCACTTAGCCGAGTTTCAGCTGGTATTCAGCAAGGAACAAGTGAATTGGTGGTGAAAGAAGAACAGGTCCTACCGGTGATTAACAAGGCAAGTAAAAGAGAGAGAAGGGGAAAATCGATGACACATACGTCTAACCTACCTTTTTTTTTTTTTGAAAATAGCTGACCGCAACTACACCTGCTGATCGTGCATGGGCAGCGTCATGTATCTCCAACCTGATCATGTCCAATGAATCTACCCGACAATTGTTATTATCGAAACGCATTGTGACTTTATTGATTGAACGCTTGACGGATGATAATCAAGAAGTGGTAGAAGAAGTCCTTGGTACTCTTAGGTAAGCGAATGGATAGTGGACTCTGTTATTTGAAAAAAAAATATGTACTCAATGTTTTTGTCTTTATAGGAATCTGGCATCGGTGGAATCTACGGTGGTCAAAGAATACTACAATCGCGATATTTTGACACCTTTGGCTGCGTTACTGCCTGGCATTTCTCATACTCTGGATAATGTATTGAAGAATGCGCCCTTGGAAGATGTGACCGACAAGGAACGACGACAATCGATTTGGGATTATGCTGAAAACTTTATCTATATTGTTTGGGCGATTAGGTAAGCAGTAGGGAAAAAATGAATCAAATATCATATTGTCTAGCTAATGATTAACACCCTTGTTGTTGTTTTTTTGTATCGATAGTGAAGCATCTGACAAGTATATTAAAGCAGTCAATCGATTAAATTTGATCAACTTTTTTATCTCCTTCTTATCGGCTGCTGATCAATGTCCTACTCGTGTGGTGGTTGCTGCTGGTAAGTCACTAGAAGAAAAAAACTGAGTAGTACATGAACAGGCAATGGGGTCTCACACCAATATACTTTATATTCATTTTAGGGCAATGTTTGACAACGCTGACGGAAGACAACAAGGACATTTTGATCGAATTCAAAAACCACCCTGAATATGTCAACATGTTATTCGATATCCTCAATAAATTCAACTCACCTGACAAGGTACTTGTGCGTGTTTTGGCCTGTGGTAAGTAAATATAACAAAAAAAGACAAAAAACAACAACAACGATATTTGGATAGATGATGATGATTGACACACTTTTTATTATTATTATTTATATAGCTATTCTGATCAACATCAAGGAAGTGGTGCAATTGACAGGGTCTTGGGATGATGAACGTGACGCACAGAACGAATTGAACAAGATTGTATTGCCCATCCTGGTATCGTCCCTGGATTATGACATTCAAGAAGCAGCGGAAAAGACAGTGGCAGCAGTACAAAGTGGCCGTGTTACCAAGGATGATGAATCAGGCGACATTACACCAAAACCCAAACAACCCTTGTCCGACGAAGAAATATATATCCAAGGTGTCGAAGATCGGCTCTCTACGTTACAACTCAGTATGGAACTCTTGGCGGATATTTGTCTGTTAGGCAATGATGAAGACGGCGAACAAGATGGATGGGAGGAAGCGGCAGCGGACGAAACCATGGATGATGATCAGGGTGATGCATTGGCGGATGGGATTAATGAAGACAACATTGACAGTTACTTGGAAGATGCGGACACGTTGAAGGAAACCAACAATGGAAACCAACAAAACGATGATATGGAATTACTACGCACTCACCCTATCATGCATGCCTTTACCTATCAAGTCTTCCCTCAACTGATCCGACTGGCTACTCCTACACCTTCCTTATCTTTCCCTGTGGATCCCACTTTATGTCCTACAGTCACGCTTGGCTTGGGTTTGACACATCAACGATCCTTGGAATGTATCAACAACTTTTTACTGGCGATGAACGATGTGCCCTCCAATGTGTGGTTCAAGGAACACGCGGTGGATGCAAAACAAGCATGGCAATGGCTTTTCCAAACCGCCCATCAAGTCGGTGCCTGTCCTAGCTCGGAACAACGCGATGCTGTATTGGAGGTGATGGTCGGGTGTCTTTGGTCGTTGGGCCGTGGATTGAAACAAGAGATTCCTTTGGGTGTCACGGATGTCGCCACACTCTGCGGTGCTTACCAAGCAGCTCATCCTGATGCATCGATGCGTGTCAAGGTAGTCGGGTGCTTGGGCCCTATTGCTGCAAAACAAGGGGATATTGAAACCAATAAGGTAAGCAAAAATAAAATACTCAGGGATGGGCACACACACACACACATACAGCACATGATGGGCTTATCTAATAGTGATGCTTATTTTTATTTCTATTTTTATTGTGTAGGTCATTGGGCAGTTTGTGATGACTGTTTTGAATGATGCCGCCAGCCGACCTGAAGTGAGGATAGAAGCATTGAACTTTTTGTACGACGTTTACAGTGATTGTGCGTTTGATTATGACGCCCCGGTGTTTGTCCAAGGTGGATACTTGAATCAACTGAAACAACAATTGCCAATGACTCGATCTATGGTAAGCTTCTGTTTTTTTTGTTACTCTTGTGTTATGTGATACTTACTTCTTTTTTTATTGTGCTACTTTAGGTAAAATCAATCGACCGTCGAAAACAATTCGACCTGCGCTCTCGTGCGGATGAAGCTTTAACCAACTTGGTGGCCTTTATCAAATACAAAGCTACTGAACAACGATGAATGGATCTCTCTTATTTATTGATTTAATTTTAGCTTCCATAGTGTCATTTAGTTTTTATTATTATTATTATTATTATTATTATTATTATTATCATCATTGTTATCATCGTCATTTTTTTTATCATCCTCCCCCCATTTTTTATTATTTTTCAATAAATAGAAATACACACACACTTGTTATGATGATCGGATTGGTATCAACAGCTGACCACTCTCTCCCTTTGTATTCTTTGAACACTGTACCACATTCCCATGCCTGAAGTAAGCAATTATGTTATGGAAAAAAAATATTGTGGGTTTGAACTGATCTTTTTTTTTAGTAGGGTGTTGTCCTGACGAAACATATCTTTGGTGGACCCTTCATTAGGCATCGGGGTTTGAACATTAAGGTAATTATAAAAGCTGTGTGGGGAAATGCATCCTTTTTTCTTCTTTTTTTTTTATTATATTTTAGTTAATTCACCAAAAAAGCAACAAGAACAACAACAAAAAAAATTAGAAATGGGGATCAAATTACCGTTTCGCTTCAATAGTCCGACGTTCCAAGTCTTCTTGGTGGGGTTTGTTTGTTTCTGTTGTCCAGGTATGTGTGTAAGGATTTTTAAGATGAATAATATATTCACCACCACTTTTTTTTAGGTATGTACAATGCTTTGACGGGGATGGGTGGGGCTGGTTTGGCCGATACTACCGCTGCTGATAACTCTGCTACTGCTTTGGCTGTGACATTCACGATCTGTTCGCTCGTCGGGGCCCCCCTCGTATGTTGATCATTTCTGTGTGCGGAGTAAAACAAAATAATAACCTTTTTTTTTTTTTGTAGTTCAATATCTTTGGTCATCGTATCTTGATTCCTTGTGCTGGTTTGACCTATGTGCTTTATGTTGGTGCTTTCCTTTCTCCTAGTACTGCTTTCACTATTGTTGCAGGGGCCATTCTTGGTGTGGGTGCTGGTTGTTTATGGACGGCGCAAGGTGCTATCATGATGTCTTATCCCAATGAATCGGAAAAAGGCCGAGCCTTTTCGATTTTCTGGATGGTATTCAACTTGTAAGTCCTTTTTTTTTTTTTGAGTGGGTGGGTGGGTGGGTGAAAAATCAGGTGTTCACTATAATTTTTCCAAATTAGGGGTGCGTCTGTGGGTGCAGCAGTGGCTTTGGGGAACGAATGGAGTGTAGGTGAAGCCAACCATGTGCAACAGTCGACCTACTATGCATTTATTGTCATTATGACGGTGGGAGCATTGATCGGGGCTCTTTTACTTCCGGCAAGCAAAGTGATTCGCAACGATGGGTCGCAAGTCTCTTTACACAAGTACTCCAACTGGAAACGGGAAGCGATTGAGGTGCTCAAGCTGTTTATGGACTGGCGTATGCTGATTATGATTCCACTGATGATCAGTTCCAACTGGTTTTATACGTATCAACAACAAGGTTACAATGGTGGTGGGTATTTCAACATTCGGGGCCGGGCGCTCAACAACTTGCTGTATTGGATGATGCAAATCGTAGGTGCAGCCGCGTTTGGCTGGATGCTCGATTGGACCGCTCTTGGAAACCGAAAACGGCGCGCGTATATTGGCAACACGGTGGTGCTCGTCTTTTTGGGTGCTTTGTGGATTGGTGCGATCTTTATTCAAAAACGGTTTACACGCGAATCGGTGGATTTGAAACTACACCCTGATTTTGTGACCATGGATGTCCTGTCGCCCGGGTTTGGCCCTTTGGCACTTGAATATGCATTGTTTGGGATGGCCGACTCGATCTATCAAGGGTTTATTTATTGGCTGCTGGGCACCATGACCAATGATACAGAACGCTCGGCACGGTATGTAGGGTTTTACAAGACAATTCAAAACACGGGTAATGCTATTGCGAGCCAAATCGACGCCAAACGGACAGAGTTCATGACGGAACTTATCGTTGTCTTTGTACTCAACATGGTGGGGTTGCTCTTGGCCTATGTTGTCTGCTATACGGTCCCCGATGTCACCGTCGAGGAAATTGATAACCTCCAGGATGGTGGCAAGGAAATCATTGTAGGTGGCCATATCGAAGGCTCGGTTGAAGATGGTGCTCAGAAACAAGCGGCAGCGGTGGGTGGTCAGGAAAAACTTGAAGCGGAAGAACTTTGAATTATGGATGGGTAGTGATGGTGGTATCCTGATGCTCGTTTATCTTACTTTTTATTTTTTTCTTGATATGATATGATATCTATCCTCCTTTTTTTTTT
>JAFHAR010002349.1:88145-99359 GCA_019677225.1 Absidia healeyae | reverse complement strand
TTTTTTTTTTTGAATTGAGCCAAATCTGACCAACAGCGAACATATTCAAACGCCGCCAACCACCAAATTTTGCGCCTAAAATTTTCCACACCCTAAAAATGTTCATACTTGGGAAACCATTCGCCCTTGATTCTTCCCCAACCTATTCTACACGCAGATTTTATTCATTAGCGCGCCCCACAACCTCACCTCCAATACAATTTTTATTTTTCCTTCTCAAAACAAAGTTCCCAGTGGCTCAACCTATCTTTTATTCCAGACATATTTTTAGGCGGAATTTTGCCCTACATTAACCGCCCATCATAAAATCAAAAAAAAAGATATATAAAAAAAAAAATGGATAAAACAAAGAATTTATTGTGAATATAAAATGTGATATAAAAACATGGATAAAAAAAAAGGCAAAAATAAACATGTATACTAAGCTATACTGTACTAAAATACACTAAAGCAAGCCATCATTCAGTAGCCGCCACGTTATCGTTCCCATCATCAGCTTCGCCCAAGCTAAGTTCATAGTAGGTATTCGGGTGTTCGATAATGCCAATTTTTTCATTGCCAGGATGGGTGATTTCAAAATATTTGGTACATGCCATTTGGTAATGTGAGCCACGGACCAGATCCATAAGTTCCTTGACTTGATGTACGGGTATCTTATTGTTATATAGCGTCGCTTCCAAGTTACCTTTTGAGATATGCCGGAATGGGCACCCATGATAGTCACCGGATGAGGGAGGGTATTCCTTGATGATTTTGCTACAGCTACAATATAGTAATTCAGTAATTCAGTAAGACTGGTTTTTTTGGAGCGTGTTTGTGCGTGTGTGCCGGCAAGGGATATATTTTTTATGCAAGCTCTTACCTGTAAGCAGTGTAACTAACACGTTTGCCTTCCAATCCATAATTGTGTCGAATGTTGTACGCATATTCTTTTTGAAACTGTTCTTCCGTTTTGATGCTGAATGCTGTTTGCCAGAATAATAGCGCTTCCTTGATCGGTAATCCTATCGCCTAAAAAAAGCTTCAGTTCATGACCTTTTTTTTTTTTTTTCAAAAGAATATTACCTTGAGAAACAAACCATATTGCATACGACCACCGTACTTCAAATGCTTATTTCGACGAAGTGCATTGTGTAAAGTCTGCATACATAAAGGGGCATGCTGTCCGATCATCTACAAGAAATAAACAAATAAGAAAAGTTCAACATCATCAAACTGGTGTTTTCTAAAAATCATCTTACCACATCTACATCCACTGCCGTCAAATCACCGCCAATTCCCAAAGCTTCAGTGTACATCCTGCCATCATATTGTTTTTCGACGTTTGCTAGAATAGGTTTCAATCGGTTGTCTTCTTCCAGTTTCCTTGATAATGATTTTGCCGTTGCCTAAGTCCACAAGAATATAATCATATAAGAACACATCGAGTACACGATCAAATTGAGTATTGTTTTCCCTTCCTATTACCTCTAAGCATCATCATTTCCCCTATCATCACCAATTACATTTACCTGTAGCAATTTAGAAAGTCGAGATTTGAATTCCCAGAGGACCAGGCTAAGTTGATTTGCCATTGGTACATAAGCCTTCCCTTTACTAACATAGACCACACGCCGTCGGACAAGATCAGGCACCTTTTCAAAACCAACCTACAAAAAGATAATACCATAAACATTCATCATCAAAGTCAATTTATTTTCTAAAATTGAGTCTTACCCTAACCTACTTACCTCAAAATAAGTTTCATTGGCGACATAGGAGGCAACAGAAGTCGTATCGTCTTCGCATGTACAACTTTCTAAATAGCGCTGAATTCGTTTCTTTGCATGCAGATCCACCTAAGCAAATCATCAAGTTAATTTAAAAAAGGTAGTTTGTCGCTTGATATCTGATCTGTTGTGTACTTACCACTTTCCAGTCCAAGTTGATAGTTTCCAAAAAGAGTTTCTTGTTTTCCTCGGATTCCTGTTCATACCTAAACCTATTGAATAGAATATACAAAAATGAACGTGAATACAGGTGTCAAATATATATAAATATATACCTTTTTCTTCTTCTTTGAAGGTGGTGGTGGTATAATAACTTACTTGAATAAGGCACATTCTTGTCGCAAAAACCAGTCTCTTGAGTCATCACTTTGACAATAGGCCATCCTTAAAACAAAATGACTAATATGATCCTTGCGCCGTTCGTCCAACTGATCCGCCAAGTCCGTATGCGTTGAATCCAAAGGTAAGTATCTGTCCAAAGCCGTCTGAATGTCTATTTTGTAACCTTCTTCCGTTTTGCTACGTAATTTGGCTATTTCGAGAGTTTTAAGTACTAGATCAAAAACGAGAAGAGTGAGTAAAAAGAATTATCACCTTCCAAGCATAAAAATCTAGTATACCTTGTAAACGATCCAGCGAAAAATTTTCAATTTCTTCGAGTGTAGTATCAGTTGGTGGCGAACGAAGATAAAAGTTGAGTCGGAAGGGGTAGTCGGATTTCATCGTCGAGTCTGGTGTGATGTCGATTCTTTGTCGTTTAGATGCAGCAGCAAATCGATTAAAGTTACTTTTCTTTGACTTGGACATGTAGTCGTATTGTAATAGCGGTAATAGTAATGGTGATCTTGTTGTTTTTGTTGTTGTTGTTGTGTAGTTAAGGCTGAAGAGAATAATTCCAATTACAAAAGTAAAAGAGAGGCAACTATTGTATTCAACGCGAACACATCCATTTTGGATAATTTAAATCCCGCCCTCTTGACAAAATCAAATAGCAAGAATAATTTTCCCCTGACTGCTCCCAATTTTCACAACCGAGAAAACAATTCGGCCAAAATGCACGCCCAAATTCCTGCAAAAAAACCCATTTCCAACAAACCGGAGACCACGATTACATACCAAAAACTATTTTTTGACCTATTTTCATCAACCCTACAGTCCATTTAAGTCCCCGAATGCCGCAAAAAAGAAAAAAGAACTCCTTTCACTCCCTATCTAAAACTATAGTATCATAATTATAATTTCCCATTCCAAAACACTGCCCATCCGATTCTAAAATACCATTTCCTCCAATCAACGCCAACAAATCAAATAGCCATCAAAGAGCTACCAGTCATCATTTTATTATATGTACACCAAGACTGGTAAATTAAGACAAGATAAAATAAAATAAATTATATAACTACATAAAATAAATAATAATAAAATCTATATCTAATAAGGGTAAAAATCTAACTATTTTCTAATTTGTCCAAGCTGATTCTTCATTTGTTCGTATTCGTTTTCGCTTTGGGCATACCTGGTTTTGAAGTCAATCAACGTTGCTTCGATCTCGGCCAAACGATCTTCCAGTTGCACATTCCGTTGTATCAATTGGTCATTTTCTTGAGCAAAGCGGCTGAATTCATCATCATCATCATCCTTGTAATCAGTTCCTTCCACATCCCTGCTTGTTTGTTGCCCTATTTGTTGTTCTAGTTGAGATATGTCATGCCGAAGTTTTTGATTGTCATCACTTGCCGTTGCCATCGCCAATTTTGATTCGATCACCTGCTTTGCCATCGCTTCATGCTCTTGTTCCAATGCGATATATGATTTTTCCAGCTTCTTGGCTTGTTGGGTCAGCTCGTAGTTTTCAATCCTGAGATAATCTTCCCTGTCGTGTATTTTTGCTTCCTGTGTCGCTTTGATCGTGTACCTTTTGGAGAGCTTGGCCAAATGGGGCGGTGAGATGTGGAAGGAAAATACATCCTTGACAAATTCTGATGGAGTATCCTATGATAATATATAAAAAAAGTCATGTTAGAATAAAGGGACCATCATCGTCATCCTAGAATATATACAGTTTTTTTTTTCTTCTTCTTTTTTTTTTCAACTGACCTGATAAGGATCAAATATCTTGCAACTCAAAAATCCCAATAATCCTTCGAATTCCAAACTGAGAACAGCCGCTTGGTTCTTTTTCAACAATGCAAGCGCCACGTTCAAGATAATATAGGCTCCTTCGGTAAACACCATATCCAACACACGGAAGGCCAAGTTGAGAGGGCATCTATAAGCGAATAAGGTCAAGAACCACTGTGAGGCATACATGGTAGGATGAACACCCTGGGCATCCAAATGACGGTAGACTCGAGGAAGATATTTCATCAACAATTCTTCATATTGGAATATCCGTTCATGCAGCAATTCCATTTTGGGAGTAAAGTGTCCACGTAAACCGTAGTCGTTCATAAGATTCACTAGTACACAAAATGCAGCTTCATCAGGCATCTATACAAATATATATATATAATTTTCCGTCATCATAGATTTCTACTCCTCCCCCCTTTCAAATAAAATTCGACGACATCAACTTACATGAAGTAGTAAACATCCAACAACAAAAGGAAGACCTTGACAATAGCCAACTTGAGGATCATATAAACTGTAAGCCTTGATGACATTGAAAAGCATTTCTTGTCCATCACCATCACGTTGCCGGAAAAAGGTATGTGTCGGAAAGGTGCGTGCGAGGTCCCGTTGGATGATTTTTTCATGTGGACTGATCCCATTCAAAAGTTCCCGGTATTCCAATTCAATCATGTCGCTGTTGTGCCTTGATTTTGATAACACTTGCCAAATCATACCACGAAGAGACGGAGGCATTCCAATACACACATGATCACGCAAATCCTGAGGTTGTTGCTGTTTGACTTGATCGAATTGATGGATCACTTTTGCCCAGAAATCTAAATAAAAAATAAAAAATAAAAAAATGGTGAGAATCGACTGTTTTCGCCATTATTATTTTCTTCTTTTCGTTCGCTTACCCCAATCGTAGGCATCTGTTGATTTTTCTTTCAACAGTGTCAAGTTGTTGAAGACTTCCTCTTGAAGAGCCAATTGTTGAATAGAATCTTGATACTGATGAATTGATGATGGTGAAGCTGCTGTTGTTGATGCTGATGATAATGGTATAGATTCATGATGATAAGAGTGGGGTTTATTTTGTCGATTCCGAAATGCATCCGATGGTCGTTCAACAATAGGGTGCTGGTCCGCCAATTTGTGGTCGGAGTGGTTTTTTGCCATCGATGTTGGACAGAAGCCATCGGCATTGAGACGATTGTCACACATATTGAGAGTCAATGAAGCGGGGTTCATGCCAAAAGCCAAACTATTTCCATCCATGTCCGTCACTAAACTTGTTGCGAATGGGCGGTCGTAGGGTGCTGATGCGATTCTTGATCTTAGATTGACAGCTGAGCATAAAGGCGACGAAGTGTCCATTCGAGATGCTAGAGTAGATATTGTACTTGATCGTTTTCGTTGAGAATCGCCAATCAACGTCGCGGTATTGCTGGATATTGGCTTCACTAATAAAAAAAACGTGTTAGATGAGCGCATACACATACATGTCACCACTTGCTTCAGCAGTTTTTTTTTTCATTTATTGCCTTTGGGATCTACTTGAGATAAAGAAAGTTGCTGCTGTGGTGTAGCGATAGGGGTAGTCATTGTCGAGTCAAAAACGGCACAGACATCTCCGTCATTACATGAAGAAGTAGACGAGAGACGACGAACGGAAGTTGCCACAGCGTCCTTACTATCGAAATTGCTTCTTACTTTAGGAGATATGTCATTGTTGTAATTTTTGTTTTGATATGGAGATTCATGATCGGCAATATTATGTAGGTTCCTGTTTTCACTGGTATCGTCGCCATGTTCATTGTTGTCGGTTTCCGTTTGTATTTGGGAGCCAAAGTGGACTTGACATTCCGAGTCATTAGCATTGTGTAGGGCACTGGGAGCCACGTCCAAGTCATGGTCATAAGGAGAATGGTGATCTTGAGACGATGTCGAGCCATGAGAAGATGCCACCATTATTGGACGGGACAGTGAGAATAAAGTGTAAAAAGTGAGAAGTAAAAAAAAAAAGATAATAGGGCTGAGAATAAAAAAAAAAGAGAATACATTGGTGATAATGTAAATATTTATTGTTTTCAAAAATTTAATATAAATAAATCTATTCTATCCAAGAGCTTCAGGAGATATATGCTGCAGGTTTTTGAGTTGCTGTTGCTGTAGAAGGAATACTTGACGTTTCATCGCTGGTTCCATCCCGCACATCAATAAAAGACCAAGGTTCGCAATCCATACAAACCTTTTCCATTTTGCACTTTGGTAAAGGAAAATCTTCTTCTGTCTTGTTCAATATTTCATCAATCAAGCTTCTGATTCTATGTGTCCGAGCATCCACGCGCCATTTGTAGTCATTCACAGTATCCCACACACACATCTAAAATATAAAATAAAAGTACTATTAATACAGTATCCAATTCTACTAATCAGTTGTATGATCTTAAATACTTACCTTTCCCTTGTGACATTTTGATTCCATAGCAAATCCACCATACCAACAGCTGCTACCAGGTCCAGAGCATTCACCAGTAAAAATAGGATCCGCTGTATGTCCAAAATGCCAGAGCGTCATGTTTTTGTAAGAAGGCAAATGTAACCGAGCAGATGCAAGTAGTTCCCCAGGTGCTTCGAATGAAATCGCAGGTATACCAAATGTCTGACCAACTAGACTAGCCAATGATCCACCTAGCGAATGACCTGTAAGCCATATTGTTGCATTTGGGTATCGATCAGCCACATCCAGATAAATTGCCTAACAATAAAAAATAAAATAAATTAAGAATGTGTCACTTGGTCGGAATAAAAGATAAAACTTACCATGGCATGATCATAATAAAATTCTGTGTTTATAATACTTTGTTCCAAACAGTCCGATTTGCAGATGTATTCATTTTCTTGATAGCAATCACACACCGGAGTCCACGCCCGACTAATACGAGCACAACAACAAGAGAAAAGCATATTGTCCTATCAGTTTGCACAATATATAAATATAAATAAAACAATTCAATCATGTGATTCTCTCCACCCACCCTTCCCTGTACTACAGCTTACATTGATCTTGTCTTTTTCACCAGTAGGTCCATCTTTCCATAATCCAACGCTTGTTCCTTTGAAGCTGATGATAAATAAAGAGTCATCCAAGTTTCCAAAAATGTGTCCACGTACGCCATCAGATTCCCAACCAAACGATGTATTCTATGTAATTGATAGATATAATATGTATGTTGAGTTGATGATCATACTGTCCGCCCCCCATATATTTCTTTTACCCTATGCCAAGGATCACCAAGATCATACCAATCCGTTGTATTATCCGCCCCGCTGTAAGCATTGTTTGTCATCATAGCCAGTGATAATACGGTTGCCCTATCAGTAACATTGGGAATACTATCTTGAACAGATTCTTTGAGAATATCCGAATTGAATTTTGTCAACGCTGCCAAGTGATTCCATCGTATTTTATTTGGTTGATATCCATGCTTTGAAGTTGAAGTCATGTCGTTCGGACTTTTGGATTGCCGTATCAGATGGTTCTTGGCATGTTTACCTAGACTTTCATACTGGCCCACAGTTGATGACACCTTGTAAAAAGTTGATTTTAATTGCTGCTGCTGTTTAATATTCAAAAGGTCATGTCGTCGGAATAGTTTTGGTATCGCATTCGGAGACGCGTGGTGGTATATACTTTTGAGTTTCATAATGGTTGGTTGTTCAGTGGCTGTGTCATCGACTTGGAAAGAATGTTGATACTGAGCATGACCGCTAACAATATAGCTGAATATTAGAATAACATGATAACAATAAATCCATCTGTTCATGGCAATAAAAGATAGACAACTAAAAAAGATAAGAGGAACGCAATCCAATTTTTTTTCAAGGTCGGAATTTTAAATTGCTTCATTTTTTGTCGTGGATCGTCCATCCAGGAGAACATAATAATTAAAACCCCGCTATCGAGATCATGAAACTTGCTTTTTTTGTATCATTATAGTAGGTGTAATCCAAGTTGGGGCTTAAACAATTCAGGCACAAAAATGGCATCATAACAATGATGGTGTAAGCAAAAAAGCATGATATATTAAACTGTCTCTATCTTTTGTTAGAAAAGCGATGGCAATCGGGAAGAGGTAAGATTTACAGTCCGAATGCACGATTTGATCCAGTAGTCCTGAGACGAGTGGAAGTTTTACACTAGTACTGGTTATGAAAAACCTGAATGAATCAAGGAAGTATATGTGAATCACCAATATTATTGATATTATAAATCAAAAAGCGTTATTGTCGTGGCTAATAAGGAACAACGGATATTACATGATCCCAGAAACAGGAAAATGTCAACTCCGCGAGCGGCGAGTGAAACCAAGGATTTTGGTGAATAAGCCAAGCTATTTTGCTTTGTTCAGTGCAGTGCAGCACATTACTGTATAGATCAGTTACTAGTTTGGTAACATAATTATTAGTACTGATACATATCATATATTGCTTAAAATAAAGCATGTATCTAAAATATTTACTATTGTAATATCATCATCCCACATTATCTTAAATCACTGAATTAATAATAATTTCCCGGACTGGTCTCCGCCAGTGACAGCTTTCTGCAATTATTCAGCAGGCTCGCATTTATTTAATTTCCAAAAAATATAAAAAGTGTGAAACTTCTTGAATTTACCCCTTTCTTTTTTTCTATAGTATACTTTATATATCATCCTTTTATTAAATCAAACAATGGCGCTTCCTTCTACTGCTCAAAACAAATCGTTCCCTGCGGCCACTCCTTTTGACTCTTCCAAGAAGGACTCACTCCTTTTCTCCCCCATTACTACAAAAGTAAGGAACACAATATGAATGTCTTTTTTACTCTTGACTCTAACCTTTTGTTTTATTATTATAGTCTGTTACTGCTCACAACAAAATCGTGGTGGCTCCCATGTGTATGTACAGTGCTGATGATGGCTACATGAATGACTTCCATCTTGCTCATCTCGCCGCATTTGCATTGAAAGGTGCAGGGTCCGTGATCATTGAAGCAACTGGCGTGGAACCTCGTGGACGCATCTCACCTCATGATCTTGGTTTGTGGGAAGATGGTCAAATTGCTCCTTTGAAGAGGGTGGTTGACTTCCTGAAGGTTCAAGGCTCTGTACCGGGGATTCAATTGGCTCACGCAGGAAGAAAAGCAAGTATGGGCTCTCCTTTTGCTGGTTATCGTCTAATTCCTGAAGAAGAAGGTGGCTGGAGTCAAGATGTTGTTAGCTCTTCTGATATTCCTTTTGATGAACATCATGCCAAACCTCGTGCTCTTACTGTCGATGAAATGATGGCATTGAAGCAAAAATGGGTTGACGCTGCTATTCGTGCTGATAAGGCTGGTGTTGAAATTATGCAAATCCATAGTGCTCATGGGTAAATAAAAAATATCAATGTCAAAGTGACTAAATGGATTCTAACATTATTGTATTCTATTTTAGTTATCTTTTGCACAACTTTTTGTCTGGAAATGCCAACCAACGTACTGATCAATATGGTGGATCACTTGAAAACCGACTCCGTTATCCTTTGGAAGTGGTCAAGGCTGTCCGCGATGTTTGGCCTGCCGACAAACCATTCTGGGTGCGTCTTTCGTCTAGCGATCACAAGAACTATGAAAGCTTCTCTAAGGATGACAATGGATGGGATATTTATCAAGCTATCGAATACTCCAAGGAATTGAAGAAGCTTGGTGTGGATGTCATTGATTGCTCTTCTGGTGGCAATTTGCCTGGTATCAAGGTAAGGGACCAAAATATATCAAAGTCACCCAATTTATGACTAATATATTTGTTTTATTTTTTATAACAGTACCCCGCTGGACCCTTGTGGCAAGTACCTTTTGCTGAAATCATCAAGAAGGAAGTCGGAATTGCTACTGGTGCAGTTGGAATCATCACCAGAGGTCCTGAAGGTGAATCCATCTTACAAGAAAACAAGGCTGACTTTGTGTGTGTTGCCCGTGAATTCCTCCGTGATAGTGGGTTTGCATTGACTGCTGCCCATGAACTTGGTGTTGCTGTCAAGTGGGCTAATCAATTCGAACGTGCCGACAGGGAGCGTTCGGTACCAAAATCCAAATTTTAGACTAGATATATCATAGAAGTAGTCATTATCATTATTATTTTATCTACTGTAATTGAATAAAAGCCATGTATTTTTATGACCTTTTTTTTACTCTTGAAATTTGGTGGGGAAGTGGGCGGGGTTGCGTGTGACGGTGGTGGGATTTTTTTTTACAAAATCTATTTTTTTTTTTTTTGATTTTTTGTTTTTCTCTCTGTCTGCTTCATATTCATTCATTATAGATCATTCATCATGCGGAAACCAGTATATTCATTGTCTCGAAAACTTGCACGCATGTCATGGAACAAATACAATCTATTCAACATGGCTCAAAAGGAATTACCGCACCTCAACAGCAAAACACTCTTTCAACAAAAATGGTTAGCGAAACGGGAAACTCGAGCTTATCATGGAGACGAAATCACTGAAAAACAATTCAAGAGCAAATTCTTCGATGCCAAGTTACCTACCGTCAATGCTGCCTCTCAAACTGTGCCTCATCCTCCTGTGTCTGTTTTGACTTTTGCTGAATTGGAACGACGACTGGACTTTGTAGTGTTCCGATCCAACTTTTGCTCTTCTATCTATGCTGCTCGACAACTCTGCGTACACGGTAAAGTCTTGGTCAACGGCAAAAAGGTAGGCAAAAAAAAGAAATACTACTATGTGTACAAATGCAAAAATGAAAAATACTTACTATTGTTGTTTTTTTTTCAACCAATTGCAATAGTTTACTTATCCTTCTCACAAACTCAAAGACGGCGACATGATCACTGTGGATCCTCAAGCTATTCAATTACTCAAAGGTGAAAAAGGAACTGAACTGTCATTTGAACTCAAGCCCTTCTCACAACCTTTCTTGTTTGTCCCTGAATACTTGGAAGTCAATTACAATACCTGTCAAACCGTCTTTTTACGCTCTCCCGTCTCAAGACCCGGTCGAACCGAAATCCCATCCCCCTATGCTCCTGACATTCACTCTTTGGCCTATGAATATTATGCTAGAAACAAATAGATTTACATTCACCCTCTCTTCTTCATCCTCCTCCTCCTCATTTTTATTAGTTTTGTCCTTTTATTACTCATATTCTTCGCCCCTCTTCTTGTTTATATACTGTATCAAATAAAATGCTTTTATTATCATGTCTTTTTTGAATGAATGGTTTTATTATAGTGGCTTTATGTTTTGTGAAGTAATGGTTGTTGCCTTTATGGGGGTGGAGTT
>JAFHAR010002349.1:45595-55946 GCA_019677225.1 Absidia healeyae | reverse complement strand
ATTCTTATTATTACTTACTCACTTTTCTTTTTTTTCTTGTCTTCTTTTATTTTAGATAAAAGTACATTGACTCAACTTTTTTTTTAGATACTGGTCCTTCTTTAGTGAGCCGTTGTTTGCCCGTCTTGGTATTTTATACTCCATCTAGACGACGTTGGCGACTTTTTATATTATGGATTGAGCAACTATTCTCTAATGGTGAAGGTGGACGACACTGGCAAGCGACCTGAATCGATCAACAATCTTCTGATGGTGTTGGTGGATAGTAATGACAAGCAAAACTGGCAAGCTTTTCGTGTTACAGATACCCCCCTTTACATCCATATAGTATTATATTCCCCCTTTTTATTATTATTATTATTATTCATATCTTCTTCAATAAACAAAGCGATACCTCGATTTTACTAGTGGAACGTATGTAGTGTTAGTTTTATTGGTTTAGATGGCTGTAGGGGGTGTTGACTGGGCGGGATTTATTGTTTTTAGTGGCTAGGATGGCAGGGGGCGTTGCCTGAGCGTTTTTTATTATGTTTACTGGTTTGGACGGTTCTATAGTGCTCTTTGATGTGTTTTTATTATTTTATATTAATTTTGGGATGCATGATGAGCGGTTTTATTGGTCGCGTGTACCCCAATGGCAGCAAGAGGTAAAATGGGGAAACTGTGCATATTTGTTGCTGATGTGGTGACCCGAATACGGTTAGTAAGGTAAGCGTGAGTGAATATATGGTCCGATTTAAATGGTGTGTGATTTAGGGTTGAACGGCGTAGATGCAGGTGTTACAGTATCCTGGAGCAATTCTTTTTCTTGTTTTATGTAGATAGTATATTTTATTCAACACTGAACTTCTAAATATTTTTTATTTGATTAAATAATCATATTATATCAATGCAACTATATTCAGTCTTGTACGAAATAAAGTTTGCCCCTGATTTTTTGCGATGGCGGAGCCTAATGTATATATTTTACTCCATTTGAAATATTCCCGGTAATTTTAAATTCAATGTTTCCAAAGTTTGATTCTTAATGTGCGATTAACTCCTGAAGTGGGCATCCTTAAGTTTTGTCCTTACTGAATATTTTTGCTAATAGTATATGATAGTGGATAACTATCCTCTATTTCACTCAGGCGTCCAGACTTTCCCTTAATCAGCCTTAGCCAAACCAACCCCCCCCCGTTGTAGCACACCTCTAATATATGGCTGTAAAGAATAACGAGATACAAAAAATATTTTTATTTCAAAATATGATAGAGAAAAAGAAAAACGTAAAACCAGCTTCTGGATTAAAAAAAATCTTTTTCAACTTTGGCTAAGCCATCTCATTTGATATCCGAAATGAGATGATCTTTTTCTTCAGTTGATTGTGTAGGGGTTTTGATCCCATAGTCTGGTTGTCGTCTAGGACGAGATCGAGATCATAAAAAAATAAAAAGGGACAATGAGATCAATATTTGATTCTCCGATTGACTAATTTTATTTGAAAATCCTATTTGACGAATCTAATTGAAATTCCGATTGATTAATTCTAGCTGAACTCCAGATTATTAAATCACCATAGATAAATAAATAAATGACTGTGTATTGAAACTCCGTCTGACTGATTCTAGATGAACTACATTCTAGAACTAAGTCGTCTAATACTGAGATGATATAGTTATTATAATATAATATAATAACATAGATATATATAAATAAAAAAAATAAAATAAAAAAATAAAAAATCGATGTGTTAAATTCTAGATCAAATTTAGCCAACATCCATATAAAAAATAAAGAGGGCTATAATCCCAAATGCCGGATACGACAGCACATATCATTCACGCCCAAAAATTCGAAATCAAATCCTTTTTTCTTCTCATACCGCGTACAAGTGTCCTCAGCATACTTTGAAAATTGTTTGGAGTTAACTGGTCTACCTTATTGAAGACCATCATTAACTTTTTCGGAAAAGAGTCCGCGCATTTCTTGTTTTTTGTGCTTAGACCGTTGACCGTAGAGCAACAGGTTATCGCTGATTATGTAATAGTAAGTGTAGTTCCTGTCTAAAACTGCCCAATAATCGTATCCCAATGAATTTCCCCCCCCTATCCAAACCCCACCCCTGCCCCGAATTTCAAAAACAAAAATATGTGTCAATTCCATACCACTATCATATATAAATAAAATAATCACTGTCGCTGCACAATTTACTCATTCGCTATTCCACATTTTTTCCAATACCCCCATACCCACCACAAGCACTAGACCAAACGTTTCAATAATGGAATAAACAACATATGATGATTTATTTGAGATAAGCATAACAGTGACAAAATAATATAAAATAGAATACTAACTACTATAGGATAATAAGGTGGATAATATGAGGATAAAAAAGAAAAGGCTATACTATAGATGAGGGAGTTCCAAACAAACAAAAAGCGACCAAAAAGAGTAAGTCGGCAAACAATCAAGCCCAAATCTATGAGAGGTGATCGACCACAATCAATCGATAAATATATGCATGTCAATTGAGATACATATATAAAAAAATGGTTTGTTTTCTTTCTTACCTTCAATAAACTATCCCAGCTTCCAGTACATAGTCCCATTCCGTCATTTGATACACCAAGGCAAGACACACGATTTTCATGAGCGCGCAGCACACCCACCCGTTCAGCCCGAAGAGTATCCCATACATGGCATTGGTAATCGTCGTATCCACCAAACAAAAGTCGTCCAGAAACAGAGAATGCCACCGAAGTAATACCACAGAAAATTTGTTCGCTGGCAAAGAGATTGAGTTCACGATCCGCCCGCAAATCGAATAACCGGCAACTTGCATCATCGGACCCTGTGCCGAAGGCATTACCATTCGGGAAGAATTGGACTGCATTGACATCTGATTCATGGCCACTGAAGGTTTGTACACATTTTCCGTCACGAATATCCCATATTTTTGCAGTCGCATCACAAGCACCAGATACAAATACGTTCGGATTTGGAGATATTGATAGACTATAATAAAAAAAAAGAAATACGTTATAATCATTTCAGGTGTATGTCCATATCGCATCATGCACTATTTTTCTCTACTCTACTAGTACCCAAACTTACCTCATCACATCCCCCGTATGATCGACAAATTCCTTGATTTTGGCGTTGGCGTCAATATCCCAGAGAATGCAAGTGGTATCACCGCTGGAAGTCAAAATCTGGCTATCACTAAGGAATCGACAGCAGCTGAGATAACCCGCATGAGCAGCCAATTCCCGTGCTGGTTTGGATACATCTTCATTGTTGCTATCGATCTGGTATTGATAATTGCTGGAGCTGTTCAGTCGAAATACCGAGCATATGTTGTCCAGTCCACCCGACGCCACAAAGCTGCCAGAAGGAGAGTAAGAGCAAGTCATCACCCATGACGATCGTAAGGTAATGGCAAAAATTTTGTTTGTAGTATAGGCATCCCACACCAGTAGTTTCCCGTCTTGTGAAGCTGAGACCAAGTGTCGTCGATCATTAGCCCAGCTCATTGCATAGATCTTGGCCAAGTGTCCTTTCAATGTACGTCGTACCCTGATTGTAAGTCTAGGTATGCCTTCCACTTGCTGCGAGGCTTGAATCACTAGAGTAAGATAAATAGAATAAAATTGTGGTGGGTGGGTGCGTGGTAATTCATATAATTTTTTGCTGTTGTTGCTATTGTTTTTCTTTACGTGTTGTATCAGCCAAAGATTCCTTCTTTTGTTTGATTCGTTCTTTGAGAGATTCAGCCTCTTGACGGGCAAGAGCGATACGATCGGCAATATTATCATCGTTTCGGCTCATGGTATTTGTTTGGGTTTGAAAAGTGATATATACAATAATGAGGTGGAGGAGAAGAAGAAGGAGGGTTCGGTGGATGAATGTGGAAGGAAATAGGATAAAGAGATTCAGAAGTGTTGCCGAATAAAAAAAATAAAGTCTTAACCCGAGCAAATACAAAGAGAGAGAAAACAGAGACAGGAAAGAAAGGAAAATATAAATGAGGAAATAAAAATAACCGCATCATTGTATGCTAGCGATTTTTCAAATCCAGAAAAGCATGATTTTGTGAAGAAGATTGTTACTACAGTACTTGATGTTGCTGAGTACAAAAACGATATGTCAAATGAAACTCATATATCAATAAATTGTCAACTATCAATTAAAAAGATGATTAAAATTGATGATATTGTATTCGTTATGATACCATTGCCCTTCATTAGTGGCAGGACAGTTTGACGAGTCACTCGTTGATGTCGGAGTTTTAAAATTTTACTTTTGCTGGCCATTGAGAGGTTAAATTTCTTTCACTTTTTTTTCACTTTTTCTTTTTTTTCTTTTTGATATACATCAGCAAACATTTCCTTTTTTCTATCCACTTATCAGAAAAAGGGTATGCATGATCAATATGAAAAGAAAAAACATTATACATTACTTTTACTGACCTATTTTTTATTTTTATTATTTTATTTAGTCGAGATTCCCTGCTCCCCTCAATTGAAACAAATATAGGTCAATCAATATCTTCAACTATGGATGAAAGCCAGGTACGTATCATACAAAAAACGTTTTTCAGTTGAATCTCACTTCTTGATTTCTTCTCTTCTCTCTTTCTCTCTTTTTCTTTTCTTCTCATTGTTATATTATAGCGCCGGTTGCTTGGTGTGTTTTTAAATGGGTTTCTTCTTCCCGACATCAAAAGGATTATTGGTCACCTGAATGATCGCTTACTGATGAGAATGTCAAGAACTCAACGGAAGGGTGTCCTTATCGCAACAATTATTGATGAAGTCACGTCTCGGTTAGCCAATAACGACGACAGAATATTGGACGTACTGGTGGAAGTCATGAATCAACAGAAAATGTCGTAAGTAAACATCGTGTGGGTGGGAAGTAGTCAAGTTGAGCATGCACGGATCGGCTCTCACTTTTTTTTTTACGATAGGCAAATCTTCGAACATGTTGACAATCATATTGACATGATTGGGGCGGGAAATAATATGCGGTCTCGTCCGGATTCAAGTATGCACGCTGGGTCGAATTCAACATATGGAACAGCACCAAGGATATCAGCACCCTCTTCCTCTTTTCAATACAAGGTCGACTACAAAACAAGCCCATTCTATACCATTGAAACATCACTGACGCCGCCAAAAATTTGCACTTGTAAGTGAAAAAATACAGTAGGATAGGTAGAATGGGTTGAATCATGTTTATATGTATATGCACTAACTCTTCTTTGTGTGTGTGTGTGTGTGTGTGTGTGCGTTATTTAGCGAGTGTCAACGCACGGGCCAGTAGGCTTTTTACATTTGAAATGACACCGGAACAACAACGATACTTTGGGGACCGCGATCCAGATGATGGACGACCTTTGTACGAAATTCGATTCTTCTGTACCGGCTACGACACTCAAAGCCCTTCTCGCGCCAAGGATATTGAATTTCCTGCAATCTGTGAAATCAAGGTGAACTCGGACCATACAATTAACGGAAATGTAAGTGACAAAAAGAAAAAAGAAAAGTCATTTACAAACCCAATATACTAACAGCTATTTTTTTTTCCATTTTTTTTTTTCACCAATTTTATAGACTGTACGCGGCATGAAAAACAAACCAGGAACTGCCAACCCAGCGGACCTCACTTCATTTTGTCATTTATCAGCAAGGCGAAACTCAATAGAATTTGTATACGCACACACACCAAAGGTATGTTTCCTTCCGCAAATTAAATTTCTATCAAACAATGTACTGACTCTCCCTCTCGAATTTTTTTTTTTTTTACATGTATATTTAGCCGTATATTGGAACTGTGGAATTGGTGAAACGACTTCCGGTAGCAGAAATTGTGAACAGACTCAAGGCAACAAGCACCATTTCAAAACAAGAAACTATACAGCGACGTAAGTTATGAAAGATTTATCAAACTACGAAAATCATTTTAATATATTTGTGTATTATTAGTGCAAGAACGGGAAGCAGACAACGATATTGTATTAGAGTACGAAACTATCTCAACAAAATGTCCGGTAAGAAATAGGAAAAAGAAAAAAGAGGGAAAAAGAAACGTAGAGAAGTTAGAGAACTAATATTTTTATCCGCATATTTTTATATAGCTTGGATTTACAAGAATCAAAACACCATCACGATCAAAAAAGTGCCAACATTTGCAATGCTTCGACGCGGCTACATTCCTGATGATGAATCAACAAACCCCAACATGGTGCTGCCCAATCTGTAACCGCAAAATGGACTCTTGGGAAGAAGTAGGTGTGGACGAATACTTTCTGGATATTTTGGCTCAGGTGTCTGAAAAGGTCGATATTATTCGAATTGAAGAGGGCGGCAAATTCAAGGTGCTAGAGTCTGACGATATGGATGGTGATTCTGATGAGGATGATGAATTTATGGAAATGGACAGCAGCACCAAAAGCAACAAACGATCACTTGTCACCCGCGAAAACTCAACTGGCGATGATGATCATGGAAATGAAAAAATGATAGATTCTGTGACTATATTGGATGACGATGGCGACGACGTTGATCCCGATGACATACCCTTATCGAAACGACACAAGAATACTACTCCAGCACGCCCTTCCGAACCACCTGCAAACACTGAAAATGACCAGGTGATTGACCTTACACTTGACAGTGATGATGATGATCAGGATACAAATGACAGTAGCAACAACGATATTGGGGGCAGTGACAATGGAAGTAATCGTGAATCTGATGAATCAAGTGGACACACATCTTTACCTAATCCGACCACATCAACATCAACATCATCATCGACATTATCACCATCATCATCATTGTCAACCGCCCAAAGTGGAATTATTGCAGCAAGACAGTCTATAACAACAACAGCAGCATCAGCCAGTCCATCTGTATCAAATGACTCAGCATCGCCAGCAATCACAAAGATCACAAATTCGTCACCAGCAACGACATCAAGAAATCTGATACGGTTACCGTGGCCTCCCGCACTAGGACACCCATCTCCTATTGCCTCTACGTCCTCAAACATTGTTGAAAACTCTGTAGAAACTCACCTCCCTCCTCTAAACCTCGCCCAACAATCAGCACCAACTCAATCCAACTCAATCCAGCTTATGGCCCCAAGTACTGCATCACCCTACACCAATAGTACCCTACCTGGTTTAGCAACATCTTCATCCCCCCCTTCCTCTTGATCCCCAAATAGTTTATTTTGCACACAATAATTTACAAATAGAAAATAAAGCCATCCTCATTTTTACCATTCTTACCTTCTCTAGTTTTATTTACTGATATGATCGTCTTTTTTTTTATTTTTTATTTTTATTTTTTATAGTTGTAGCTCAGCACCATCATCGTGGCTCCTTTGGTATTTGTCTCCACCTCCATTAGTCAATAGTACCCAAATGAAATAGTTTCCTTCACAAATGAAAAATAAAACCATCCTCATTTTTATCCCGCTTACTATGCCTAGTTTTACTTATTGATATGGTCGTCGTCATGTTGTTGTTGTTGTTGTTGTTGTTGTTGTTGTTGTTGTTGTTGTTGTTGGTCAAGGTCCCTATTTTTCTAAGCATAAATATACACAGTTTGCAGCCATGCCACTAAAACAGATATGTCACAATAAAAAATAAAATAAAAAATCATGCACAAAAAACACATCAATTTACAAATATTTGGATTTTTATTGGTGATAAAAGTGAATCAAGGGGTGGGGGCACAAAAAAGGTAGTCTAAATATCAAAGAGAAGAGTATAGGGGAGGGATAGTATATTAAACACATCACTGATGGTTCAGCTATATATCCTATCTATCTAAAGGGTGTAGACAAATATTGAAAAAAAGGAGGAGGATGGGGCATGGTAGGGGGGAGGGTGTGGTGCGAGGATAGATGAAAGGGGCGGGCATCTACTCTGATTTTCGTTGTTCGGGGACAATGACATAGGTGGGAGCGTTGTAGTATTTGGTGTTGTTGTAGACAGATTCACCGGCCTTCCAGCCTTGGACGTCCTTCATAATTTCAGATTCACGGGCCTTGGCAGCTTCAGTACGTCGATAGAGATCACGATCGGCTTCAGCAGTCAATAACGGTACAAGGTGAATACGAGACCATAAGTTTTCGCGAGCGAGTTCCCTAAAATAAAATAAAAATCAAGAGACGGTGATCAGCATCGTCCCTCTCAGTGGTGTTTGTTGATATTTTGTGAATCCATATTGTCATTTATCATACTTACTTTTTTTCAAGATTGCCTCGAGCAACTTGATAGAACCCATAAGTGCAAATGGCAGTGATACCAGCAAAGATAACGGCACCAGAAGGACCACGTTTGGGTAAATAACGACGGTACTTGACTTGAGCATATCCACCACTAGGGGGAAGATCTTGAGGACCTCTTTGTGACATGATCAATAGTGTAAGTGATATGATAAAAAGAAAAGAAAAATGAAATTCGGAGTGCGAAGTTTCCAATGTTTTCCCTTCCCAGGCAAAAATAGTGACGTTCAGTTTTTTTTATGATTTGTCGGAGCGGATTTAACAGTACGAGCCAGCATAATTTCCTCAAAAATGCCGAGAGACAGTCATCCATCCATATACAGGAGAGAACCCACTATGACCAGTTCCCAATGATGCCTAACTTCAGCCGCACACACCAGACGCAAAGAGTAAAAAGGAAGCAGCCCATTATTGATTTTCATCCCCTACTCCGCACCATTTCAATAAGACACACAATAATCACGTTCACGCCCAACGACAAAAATGTAACACACAAAGTCAATAACATAACAAGGATTTTCATTTTCATCATATAATAAAAAGAGGAATTCTAATCTAATGGTAAATTTTATCTAACTACAGGTAATCCAAATTTGACAAGCCAACCAAAATATAACCGACGAAGCCACCGACGAATGATTGAACTAGCCATCCAGCGACAGGTACCATTGTATCGCAGTGCTTGAAGGTCGATCACACTTTCCGAAGGCATATCGTTCTTTCAGATCCAAAAACCGTATGAGTATATCTTTTTTTTTTTTTTTTTACTTATGACAGATGCCATTCAAAGTCAATAAAAAGAGTAGCCCATTGTCATATCACCTATGTTGTTTTGAATCCATGTCCCGCACTTGACCCACACTTGATGTAATCTTGAAGAAACCAGTATAATCCGCCGATGTGATTTGATAGTTGGAATGAGTTCATGTTGATCTAGGGACAAGGGTCTGACAGGCACCGATGTCATTTGATTTTTTTAATTGGCGTGTCCCCGTCTACAAAATATGATTTGTCTAGTTTTATGTCAAATTGTTGTGTGTTGCCATGTGTCGCCATGTGTTGTTGGTGTTAGTAGTGCTGATGAATGTGTGAGGTACAGTTTGAGCGTCAAATGATATCATGGTCGTCCTGTTTCCTACTAATTTCAATTTCATATCCACCACAATGCTTGCTTTTGTTGCCCCCCCCCCAGTGCACTAATCCAATGCAGTTTTGAAACGCCGGCGTCAAGTTAGTTCAATTTGATGTTTGGGCACCTGAATAAAATAAGTGTGATGAGTAGACTGTAATACTTGCACAGAAGATCCTTTTCCTAAAAATACTATACCTTTCCACTTGATCTTGTTGCATCAATGTTCGTGAGTGATTCAGATTGGAGTAATTGGTTGTTGCTTCATGTAGTTCGAGATGCTAATAAGATTGAGGTGCTATTTTGTTGCTATTTTTGAATCCATGTGCTTGTACAATAAAACATCATGGTGTCAGTCGTCATCAGTAAGCCACTCTAATGTCATACTATTCTGATCTAAAAGTATGTTCCTTTTTCACCTTCTTTTTTTCTACTTACTGAAACAAGCCGAAGTGTTGATGAAACTGACCATCCAAAATCTAATACGAGTGTCAAATGGCGGATGTATACCTGTTCTATAAAATAAGAATAAAATAAAAAATAAAAGATCGTCAGGTATTCACTTACCCAACTCGTACTTCCACCATCGTTTCATTTGTCCACTGGAACAATAAAAAAATAAAGGGAAAAGAAAAAGACAAACAGAAAATTGGTTGGATATGTCCCAAAATTATTATAAACTCCGCAGTCGGTTTCTTTTTTGTGCGATTCATGCAAAAGATCTAAAACCTCACGATTCAAATTTTGCAACCCCACTTCGATATAAAGCAAAATCCCCCGTTTAGAGATAATTTTTTCTCTTCTCCCTTTTTTTAAAACAATTCAAAGAAACAAAAGTATGTCTCAAAATAGTTTTACTGACAAATGGATCCACTCAAGTCAAGATCGGCTTCCTGGGTCCTTTATGAACGAAAATCATCATACAATGACACATAT
>JAFHAR010002336.1:11973-24063 GCA_019677225.1 Absidia healeyae | reverse complement strand
TTTTTTTTTTTTTTTTTTTTTTTTTTTTTTTTTACAATGAAATGTGATGATGATGACAAGAGACTAGGTGCAGGTTATGGTTATAGTAGGAAGGTGTTGGATTTATTATTTTGGGAATTGGTCGATTATGACATTGCAATTGGTTGTTGATTGTTGATTATGACTTGGGAATTGGTTGTTGATTATGACTTGGGGTAAAAGGTGATGGTTATAATGGTCAGACTAGGTGTAGATGATGGCTGGTTTGGGTATTTTATGATATAGTGGGTATAGCTTGGTATTATGCATTATGGTGATACCTTTAAGGGTACAGGACAGTATTGTCTAGGAAACGTGGGGTCAAAATCAATAAGGTCACTAAAAAAAAAGTGTTTTAATACAGTCAATAAAAAAAAAAAGATGGAAGTCAAAAGCAATACAGTGCAGACAATATAAAAGTTTGGGCCAACATCAATACATACATTCAATTAAAAAAAAAGTGTGGGTCTAAATCAATATGTTTTATTTCAATAAGATAATGATACTAGCTAACTAAAAATATAATAAATGATACCATAAAAAACAAAAGGCAAATCATAAAAAGAATAAGGAATAATAGTAAATAATCTAAGCAGAGGACGCATCATCATCACCATCATCATCATCGTCATCATCCGTTTGGCGCAATTCTTCCATCAGTTGATAGCATTCTTCTAAAGTATTCACACAGAGCGCTTGTCCTTCAGGAATGTCACCCCTATCGTCGTAGAATATTCCTTCTTTGCGTACATTTTCGATGCTGGCTAATTTCATTTGGTATCTATAAAAAAAAAAGAGTTAGTAATGATGACTAATACACCAACACTTTCCATTTTTCAAACTTACGGATACAATTCTTCAGGTGTACAAGGAGCGCCAGTCTTTTTCACAGCAAGTAAGCATTGTTTCACTGATGTCAACTGGTTGTAAATAGGAGTCAAGGCTTCACCCACCGGCACACTGTCGTTCAAAAGTTCCAAGATCATTCGATAGCACTTGTGGAGTAAAAAGTTGACCACCGTTTGTCCGTCAGGCGCATTTCCTTCCGCATCCAAAAATTTCCCAACCTTGTCTTGATCCAATTCGTCGGGAATACGTCCTGTTGTTGTTGTTGCTGTTGTTGCCAGCTTGCAGTAATCCTCTTTCCCGGTGTATCGCAGTTTGACAATATCGTGTAATTGATGTTGGTAGCTGAAAAGATCTGTTTGTCGCATAGTCCATTTCTGAGTCAACGCCAATCGTTCTAAATGATTCTTGATTTCCACTAGACGTTCACGTAATGATTGTAAGGCTGGTGAAAAGTCGCTTGTCGTCACAATCACCAAATCATATGCAAATTGATGTACTTGATCCAAAAGTCCCGTCACTACAGCTTGACCCGCAGGAGTGCCACCGTCCTTGTCCACAAATTTACCATCTACACGACTGGCGTCAATGTCGTTGAGTTCTTCTTGAAGAGGTAAAATATCATTGGAGCCAAAATCACTGCGACATGCCACCGTCAGCAGTTGCCGACGAATGCGCAGTAATTTGTTTCGAACAGGAAGTCTATATATCAAATAAAGTAGCAGCACCGACGGTTAGTTCATGACATTTGTAGTGTAACCACACCCCAACCCACCCAAAAAAGAACTTACAATTCTGGAGATACTTCATGAATAGTGTCCAATAGTTTCTTGTATATAGTATCTAAATAAGTAAAACAAGCCCGATTAGTAATAGTCAGCATATCTTCTTTTTCAACTTTGTCATAACGCATACCGCATTGATGGAACTTGTGCCATAGAATTTGCATCACAGGTTTGGGGAGAGCTTCGTTTTTTTCATCAGTAGTCAAGACGTTTTTGATATCCTTCAACATATTCGCATAAGGTTCCAAGAATTCTTCAGCATAAATCCCAAATTCATCCAAGCGTTCAAAGCAATGCTATCGTAATTAAAAAAAGAGGTGAGTGAGTATAAAGTATTTGATGCATAAATGTTTCATAAGACTTACAGAGATAGAGACCACTTGAGAGTATACAGCAGGACCTAATAATAATAATAAATAATGAGTATACTGAATACAGTCCCCCCCCCCTCCCCCACAGCTGTCATCCTAATACAGTACTTACTTTCCCTAGTTCTCCCCAAAGACAAGAAGCATAGACTGATCATTTGACAGACTTCCTCCAGCAAGTCATCACAACGATTGGCTTTTTGTTTGTCGTCCAATAACACGCCATGACGCACATCCGTCAAGGCTTGAATAAGTTCGGCCATCTCTTGTCGAAGTGGTTCCAGTTGATTGACATCCAAATGAGTTGTTCGGTCCCGTTTCAGTACTGACAAACGCATTCGAAGATTCAATAGTTTCAAGAGGATCGGTTTTTCTATATAAAGTTCAAAAAAATACATGGTTAATCAATCTCGATCCATTTCAAAATAAATTTACTTATCCGTAATGGCTTACCTTCTTGCGGTAAAGATTCAGGCATGTTGAAATAAATTTGCTTAGTAGTGATTCCAAGGGTAAATAAAAAAAAAATTGGAAGGAAGAAGAATGAAAGGGAAAAAGAGCTTTTAAATTGGCAGGTATATTTCACTATAATCGGCAGAAATAATTTTCCTCGATCGGCCCATTCACCCCCACCATCTCGGTATATTTCAATTGCCGCTCAGCCATTTTCGTGAATTTGTAATGAATAATGGCTGCCCATTTTATTTTATTTGCTAGTTTATATGAGTTGAATGGAATAAAACAACAGATGTAACATATAATATTGTTTTACATAATAATAATAATGATATGTGTGGGTATGGATGAGATTTTTTTTTTCTATGTATCACATTTCATTAAAGAAATAGCGGGGATTAGAAATATAAAGTAAAAGGGTATAACAATAAAGACAGAAAGGTGGTCCATGCTTACAGGCACCTTAGTGAGAAAAAAATCGTCCCAATGATCTTGACCATTTGCTTTTTTTCTTTGAAGGAGGGATGGATGACGTTGAAGGTTCCGGTAAAAAATTAGCATCACACCATTCACATCGATGATCAACGGTGCCTTGAATATGAACATTGCAGCGATGACACCAATAAAGTGCGCTAATGGCTGAGCTATCTGGCTGAGGCGTAAATCCTGTATGAAAAACCCATGTAGTATCGGGCAGTGGTGCCATCATCCATGGAAAAATAGGTGATGATGATGAGCCTATATCATGGAAATCTTTTATGCTGGAAGCGGAGGATATATAAGACAAGGACGATAATGGTGATGGATTCGATGGTGATTTTTTCGTTTTTTCCTCCAAAAGTGGTTGATTGTTTGCTGTGTTGCTGACATTAAAAGATTCTTCAGTAGTAGATGAGGTCGAGGCGGAGGAGGATGATAATGCGGATGATTTACTTTTTTCTTGAGAGCGGCATGACGGTAGTATTTTTGACATTTTCCGAAAAAGCAATATAAAATTGGACGATGTCATTATCGTAATCTAAACAAAGTGAAAGTAGGAAACAAAGAAAAAGAAGAGACAATCAACACCACCGTACTTTAAGTACAATGAATAAATAAAAAGGCCACGCACTCTATCCAATTAACCCAGATGTACTAAAAATGGAAGACAATGATCACGTTCATAATATAAAAGATAATAAAATAGTAATCACACAATAATAAAATAAAATAAATAATAAAAAGGTCGTGTCTTTATTGATTCACACAAATAATAACTAACAGTAAAAATAAGGGACTAACTAATAAACAAGGGAGAGGAGGGGAGAGAGATAAACTACATATATAAAGTCTAAACTAACACAAATACTACACCGATGCTTCAAAATCAATGCGTAAATGGAGTTCACCAGAGCCAATAGGATATAACGGCACCCACTGATCCAAGCTTCTTTGGTCCGGTTGAATCAAATCCCAGATATTTTTTCGGAATTGCCCCAAATCCACGGCATTTTTAAGGCGATTGTAATCCTTCACCTTGAAATCAAACATGGCTGGTTCCCCTGTCAACTTGCATGTAAAGGATTCGTTCCTATAGAAAGAAAAAAAAAAAGAGAGAGAGATAGATAAATTAAAATAAATAAGAGATCACCAGATAATCGAGATCATCCCCACAAACGCTTCTACCCCCTTACCATTCAGGACGTAATGTTTTCTTGATCACCCTTGTTTTGTAAACTTGTTCATTTGATAGACGCACACGTACAAACTAATATAAAAAGAGTATTCAATCAGTTTCATCATCGATAATCATTGACGTTATGTGTATAAGTCTTTACCGGATCGCTGGTTCCAGATTTGTCCACACCACGTACACCACGAGCTTCCACTAATTTGATCGTGACCGTTCCTGCTACGCCATGGTTATTGCTTCCTGTCGCCACCGCTCCATCATCTATAGATCCTATCATAGACACGCCATCGTCATTTTGCCAAGTATTGACGCTGGAAGCTCTTGATCGTCCCAAGCTACTTTCTACATCCAATGATGGTCGATTGTTGTAATTTTGTTCACTTCCGGCAAGAGATGAGGATAAAGAAGATCGTGGATGAGGTTCTGATCCATTGCTTTGTCCATTGTTGATATATGTTCCCGAATCACCAAGAACCGATGAGGTGAGTGACTTTTTGTTTGCTAATAATCTAGGATGCCACAAAAATCTAACACGGACACTTCCTGATACACCAGCAACACCGTCCAGAGGAATATCTACGTCATTTGTTGTGAAGCTTTCGACATTGTCACCACGAATAGTAATACCACCGGACCCTATTAAAAAAAAAAGAGGTCAGTTGAGATATCAAGGAATGTTTTCATATAATTGACAGCATACTTACCGATAGGATCGTGGCCCTTGATATGATTCCAATCAAAGACTTCAATTCGGAAAGAGGCCGTTACACGTGATTGCTAAGAAGAAGTATGTGTTAAAATCAGGATTGCCATAATACCCAGACCCCTCCCGTTTTTCATTTTGATATTTGATACCACTTACAATTGACACAGTAAAAGTTTCGTTTTTCCATTCAGGATTCAAAGTTTTTTTGACCACTGTACTCTTGAATAAGCGTTCCCCATTGACAGTAAATACAACATACGGGTCACTTGTGCCGGTCTTATCAGCAGCCATCAATTTTTGAGCACTCAATAAGGATACTGTCAATTTGCCTTGATCTAGATCAATCGAATAAAAAATAAAAACAGTTGTGAGTACATGGAATCCTCCCCCCTTTTTCTTTTCTTTTTCATATCACTTACTATCCAAGCTTTCATCGGGATTCAATACAAAGTCGGCGGAGGGAACAAAGTCAAAGCTGAGGCGAATAGTACCTTGACCTTGTGCACCCAATAAATCATACCAATCCCCTTCATGATCCCATTCGTACCCATGTTCATTGTCATCGTCGTTGCTGGCGTTGTTCACTTGGTTTTCGCGATATTCACGGTGATAGCGTTGGATACGTCGGATAATAGTGTTGGCGGGGCAAACCCAGTAGCCCAATTTGCGGTCGTCCTTTTCATCCATGGAGACGGGCCGGATTTCGATGGCCACCCTCGAGAAATCAGCTTCTTTGATAAATACGTCACCTGTTTCGTTGAATTCCATGTTGCGGCCGCGAAGTTTCGATGTCTTGAATTGAGGCAGTAAAGAGTCCACAGCAAGCTGGCAGTAGGCATAACTGGCACTAGACAGTTGGACTTCGTGGATCTTGACACGGAGCACACCAGAGCTATAAGCCGAATAATCCACCATGTCGTCAGGAGTGTACTTGACGTAGGAACCATGCAGATCCTGAATCGGTGATAAGTCTTGAGTGTTGTTGACGTTTGTTACATCCTTTGTGGTTTCATCCGTCGGTTCGATCGTTTTGCGGCGTTGAGGCATAGCCAAGAGAGGAATGAATTCAGTACGATATAATAATTCACCTTTGGCAACTCGTCGATCAGTAGAGCGCAGTTGAGCTAGCCTATGTGAGGAAACGAGAAAAATTGGTTAGTAATCAAAATTTTCAATATGCCTTTTTTTCACTTACTTATCAGAAGGAGGTCCAACAGTTTCATACCATCGATCAGGATCCACACTTTGGTTACCCACACGTTGTCGAATAATATCCACCATGTTGATATTCGTAATACCCAAACTCTTGTCAGGAGTACGTGCATTCCAGTCCTACAAGTGGAGAAAAAGAGAAGATAGTGACGTCAATTAGTAATTTGATTTCATTGCATTTTTCTAGTCATACTTACCATCACTTCAAGCACCATATTTTCCTTTGTAGAGTGCACAGGGACATACAATGTTTCGCCCCATTCAGGATATAAGTTGTTATCCACCACTTCGGTTTGAGCGCGTACTTGATTACCAGAGAGCACACGGACATAAGGATCGGATTTCCCGTTGGTGACGGCTTCCACATTTCGGAGATCCCTAGCTTCCCAAAATGTAAATCGGATCACACCTACGGGTGGTTCTTCATAGCCATGTTGACCCCCCACACGATCAGCCAATCCAGCCATCAAGACCGGTTTCCATTCTGTGCCTAGATGAATTTGGCCCACGTCCTTATCGTCCTGTTTCAATGGCCACCAACCTTGTTTGCTTTCTTGTAGTCGCATAAGATCCACCAACTGAGAAGTAAACACACCGAACAAGGTATCCTTTTGTGATGCAGCTGCCACTTGTCGTACCTCCACACGCACATAAACATCGGTCTTGTCCAAAATCACCAATTCGTCAGCATGAGCATAAATGGGTTCGTCGGTTCGTTTGACAGTGTTTGTTTTGATCTTCTCTGTTCCATTGACAATCACACGGACAAAGGTATTGATTCTAGAATTGCCCAAGTTTCGACATCCATGTACCACAAAGCGAACAATACCAGAGTCTATTACAAAAAAAGGGGGAGGAGGGATGAATAAAATCGAGATATAGAATAATAATGATAATAATAAATGAGACTTACTTGATTCCACGGCAGGTTCAATAGTACCATCTAGACGTCGGAATGGCTTTGACACTGGCAAGTAGCGAATATCTGCACGTAGATCACTGACCACTCGTCCATTGTTCAAAAGAAGTAGATCCCTATATACAAACAAAAGAAAGGAGGATATAAGATAGTCAACATTTTTTTTTTCATCTTTTTTCATTCTATATGACACTATCCCACAAAGAAAACTGGAAAAAGTCTTATTACTTACAACCCTTCTTGTTCCTTGCTGTCATCATCCATTTGTCGTAAATCAAATTGAGCAGTAGCGAGTCGTCTATCCTTGGCATCTGGGTTGTGTGTTCGTAATTCCATGCATAGTTGAGCAGACAAATTGTTGAGTAAGAGGAATCTCGTTTCATTCCATTGAGGCTGATGGGTATGTTCCTTGATACCGGTGCGTCCAAGTTCTTGGCCATGATCCAAATAAAATCGAATATAGGGATTGGGAATACCTTTTGTCAAATGAGCCACATTGCGTATGTTGGAGCAGGAGTATACAGTCACCGCCAATACACCATTTGCTTGAGCTGTAAACAAAACCATTAGTAATATGATTCAGATGAGATCCCCTCCTCCCTTTTTTTTATTGTTCAACTTACTGATATCAAGTTCACCAGCCATGAGTTTTTCAATGTCCAAGGTAAATGTATTTGGGGAATATAACATAGGGCCTAAGATAGCATGTACTTGTTCACGGATAAAACTATGCAAGCCTGGAATCTAAATGATAATATAAAAAAACTAGTATCAGATCATATATGTAAAAACTAGAATAAACCCTTTTACTTACAAAATTGACGTCAAACCCAAAAGAGTCGGTACCAAGAGGTTTCAAAACATAATCAAAGGTAGGTTTTTCCAAGAAACTTGCATCCACCATTTTGGCGAAGGGGAATCTGGCGATAAACTTGATTTTGACGCGCATATGGCCACTGAAAGTCAAATCTTCCACCAAACAGGGAAACCCAGCACCAACCATTTTTTTGCCAAATCGAATATTCAAAGTGATACGAGGATTCACCTTTGTGTCCAACTCTTCCATTGTCAAGTCCATCATATCACTAGGGGTAAAAGAAACCTTCCAATCCATACACTATATATATATATATATATATATATATAGAGGTGAGTGAGTTCAAATATATATAATCATACTTTTTCTTCTCCATCATTATTCTTACCACTGTATCCGGATCGGTATTTTGATAGGTTTTCACACTTTCCACACGGAATGGTTTTGTTCCAAGAGTAAACGTGGTCAATTTCACAGAGTCAACATAGCTAGGCAAGTAATCATTGATATAAGTGTCCAAGTTTTCCACCACCAAAGCACTAGCCACCGGTTCAAATATCAACCAGAATTTATGTAAAAAGCTATTGATCCATTCCACCGGTTCTTCATCGGCTTCCAGTTTGATTTTCGCCAATTCACGTTGAATATCATCCCTGGCATTCGTTCTAAATCGTCGCATACTTGTTTGATAGTAGGTGCCTAAATAATAATAATAATAAAAATAAAAAAAGTATGATCAGTACATGAAATCATCATCACCACATGAGTTTGAGATGACCGAATAAAGTTTAGCCTGCCTTTTCATTTCCCCACCCCAGAAAAAAAAAAGCATTCAAGTTTTACCTAGAGCAAGACAACCAACGATCACTGTACCAATACTACTATTTGCTTTTGCCAACACCCAACCCATAATAGCAGTAATAAATATGATAAACACATTATGATACCATTCACCATAAACACCATTGGGTAAGAGTTCGTCCCAAAAGTCAGCACTTTTGACTTCAGAATGACCAGAGGAAGAAGAAGGATGAGCGACCGATTTGGCGAATTTTTGCCAACCAATACGATACCAGTCCGGAATACGTGAAGGAGAAGGAGGATAAAATGCACCCACCATTTTCAATTCATTTTGAGTGAAGTTGCCATTATTATGATTGTTATTGTTGTTGTCAATATGGATAATGTTGCTGTTTCTTTTGTTTGCATTTGTTATTGTTGTTGTTGCTGTTGTATCGTTTGATGTCGTACGCATAGCAGTTGCAGGTGAAGGTTTGGAAGAAGCAATGGGGTGAGACACAGGTTTTTTTTCAGCAGTATTGACGGAATGAATGATATCTTCAGTTTGGTGGGAGGACAGTTCAGTTTGAATACCTTGAGAGCTTGCCTTGAGGGTATGAATATCAGGTAACAAATCAGCAGGAACACTTGGACGAGTTGAATTTTCCATGCCAATACCAGAAGAGGAAAGTGAAGAAGAACGACTGCGCAGATTAGTTTCAGTCGGTTCTTCTCCACGAGAAGTATCAGGCGTGGACATGCTTTGTTTTTGGGAAGAGTCGCGTGACGAGAATGGGAGAGAAAAAGAGATAGTAAAAAAAAAGAATGGTTTTCAATATGGCAAAACGGACCAGCCAATAAAATTGCGGAGTTGTAAATATATTCCAATGCCTGCACCACTTGCTGTAAAAAATCAAAAAATCAAAAAAAAAAAAAATCATGTCAAACCCTTCCTTTCCTTCAAAATACCACTCTACTCTCAATATGGTCGATAGCTACGATTTTTCCAAGCTAAAATTAGTCTCTTCCGACCTAGACGGTACTCTCATCTGTGGCCGATACAACGAGTAAGGAAAAAAAATGATGCCAAAAAGTCAAAGTATATACCCTTATCTCATTTCTTTTCTTTCTTATCATATTTATAGATGTTTGGTTGCGGAACGCGGTATCAAAGTGCTGCAAGAACTTGAAGCAGAAGGCATTCAAATTGTCCTTGCTTCCGGGCGACCTCCTCGTGCTATGGAACCAGTCCTGAAACTGCTGAAATTGGATCATCCTTGGATTATCAGCTGCAATGGTGGGATGGTATTGGACAACAAGCAGAAGGGCATTCTCAAGAGCTTCCCCATTGTGCCGGAACACGTCTATCCAGCTATCAAGAGTATCAAGGATGCATTGGGTGACGACGTCTATATTGGTGTGGAAAGTGGGATGATGTTCAAGTGCGAAGAAGGCTATGCTGCTATCCGTGGGACGACCAACATGAACCACCCGTACAAATGTATCTCTCAACTTGAAGACTTTGCCAACGAATCTGTGGAAAAGCTGGTAGCTTTACATAAGACGTGGAACTCGGAAAAACTACATGAATATATCAACACTCAAGTCTTCACCGATCCAAAATGGAAGGGTATTATTAACATCACTTTTTCCAATGTCCACTTTATTGAAATATCAGCCACCAACGTGTCCAAGGGTACAACGCTCAAGACTTTATGCGACGAAAATCAATACTCGGCCGACCAGGTGATTGCATTTGGCGACATGCCGAATGATCAAGAGATGATACGCTTTGCTGGTAAGAAATGAAATGAATCATGCAAAAAAATACCAACTATAGACACTATTCTTTCTTGTTTAGGTATCGGCGTTGCAATGGAAAATGCTCATGAAGACGCGAAAAAGGCTGCGGGTAAGAAAAACAACATCAACAGTAGGTAGATTATTGATATATGTCTCATCTTTTGTTTGATTTTTATGGGGGAATAGATTTCGTCACGTTATCAAATCTTGATGGTGGTGTCGCTGTGGTATTGGAAAAGGTGCTGCAGCAAATCAGATCAAATGCGAACTAGATTACTTTAGATTAGATTTTATTGTAGTGTTAGATTTTTAATTTTATGATTGTTTTTGCGTTTTAATAAAAAAAAAATTGAAATGAATGTCACTTGTTTATCTATTTTTTTTTGTGATGTTGTGCCTGTGGAAGCATTTTTTATTTATGTTTGTGGGGAAGGGGGGCTGTGCTGATTGTAAAACGCAGATATAAAGTGATTGGGGATTTAGCATTGGTGATACACGTATTGGATGCAGATTTTTGGAAATTCGAAAAAAAAAAAAAGGATGGGCGCCTCGCTGGAACAAATATCTGAACAATAAAGTAGAGCATGAATACAGTGGGAAGAGGAAATGCAAACTTGGACATGTAGAGACGGCAGGGTATTGATATGACCACACCATACACAATCATCATACACACAATCATCATACACACAATCATCATACACACAGTCATCATACACACAGTCATCATATACACAATCATCATATACACAATCATCATATACACAATCATCATATACACAATCATCATACACACAATCATCATATACACAATCATCATATACACAATCATACAGACACACACAAAAGAACAAAAACAGCATCAATCGAATTCCATAAAAAACATCGTTGTTTATTTCATCAATATATATATATATTTATAAAAATCCCAGTAACAAACTAAAAACAAATAAAAACCCTATACTAAATCCTCAATCCTAAATCCTAATAATAAATGATGATGATAAAAGATGATATACAAACAAATAAAAAATCCACAAGTCTTGATGATGGTGATGATAAAGTCTTTTTTTTTCGTTATTGTTGATGGAAGACCCAGTTTCCAGCAGTAGAAGGTTCGTACTTGTTCTTGACGGCAGACGATAGCATTTTCTGTAAGGATTGGACCTTCCCATTTGGATCTTCCCAAGTAAAGTATTTCGGTTCCCAGTCCTTTTGGTTTTGTTCCCGTTCAGCCAATTCTGCCCGTTTTTGATTTTCAATCTTGCTTTTTTCAGCCCCAGCCTTGGTGGTATCGCCTTGTTTGATAGCCTCCGAAACATGTTGCCATACCTTGCGTGATTCCATTTCACCTTGTTCTTCCAATGTCTTTTCAACCATGGGGGCAGGCGTCAATTCCGTCACATCCAAAAAGGGGTCGCTCTTCTTGGATCCATACGCCGTGATCGTGGATTTCTGACTCCATTGTCCTTCAATCTTGTATACGTATTCCTTGCTACTACCACCATTCTTGCGAATATAACACTTGAAGGAGTTACGTGCACCGGAAATCCATCCTCGGGAGGAGAATTCAAATGTGGCGTAAAGACCAGTGGTAGATTGAATATAAGAGTTGCCAGTGAGTTCCACATAAGGTGCTGTATAAAATAATATAAAGATGATGAGTACATATTGTACATATTATGCTTGATCCCATTCCTACTCTATG
>JAFHAR010002335.1:1675-13784 GCA_019677225.1 Absidia healeyae | reverse complement strand
TTTTTTTTTTTTTTTTTGATAATGGCTTGAGGAATATATTTTAAACGCCGACGCGGGAGAGAAAGAGAGAGGTAAGAGACCGTGATCGACGGATAATTCCTTTTTGAGAACCGCATACAACTCAATCTTTGATAAACCTACCACACAAAAAAAAAGGTAAAAAGGACAGTTTATTGATAATAAGATAAGGTATGCATAATGTAAGTAGATAATAAAATGTATAAACTAAATGAGATAAAAATTGAGAGGGAGGGGAAGGAGGGGGTAGCTATTGTTGTAATAAAGGTTGTCGTTGATCACTATCGTCATGTTGTTCTTGTTCTTCATTCCAATCATCATCCACCGTCTTACGACTCTTGAAGCACATACAGCAGATATACTTGAGACCATGGTAGAACTTGATGCACAGTAGTTTGATGTCACTAAAGATACTGGGACGACCATTATGTATTTTTTCGGGACGCAGACGATCATGACCATCAATAATAACAGTGATACAAACGATCACCGCACCTAGGACGCCCATAGCAGTAGCAGCAGAGATCATAAACATGATGATTTGTTGATATCGTACAGCATTCATAATAGGAGCACCACCCAAGATAGACCCACTCATCATACCGGGAATGGAGATCAGACCAATGACAGACATTTGATTAATGGTAGGTAGCATCGCCAACCGAATCGCTTCCACCGCAATAGACTGACCAGCTTCCCACCGACTTGCACCAAAAGCCAAATAGGTTTCGATCTGTTCCTTGTTGCTGCTAACACTGGTCAAACAACTGCTCAGGGCAACAGCCATACCACTCAGCAGATTGCCAAGTAACATACCGATGGTTGGAATAAACGTTTGAGGAGCCCAAAAAGGTGTTTCATCCATGGCCCACTTTGTTCCAATGATGCCGATCAGTAATGTAGAAACAGCCGTCGACATCAATACCGACAAAAACTAAAAATGCATATTAAAAAATATATATATATATGGTTAGTAAATTATCATCATCATTGTCTACAGTACTATCATTTCATCTTGTCTTACCATTCCATTGTATGATTGTTTCGATTTGTTGTATACAGTTTCATAAGCGCCTAGAATAACCAGCACAATAGTCATAGCCATCACTACAAAAGGATTTTTAGCTCTAAAGACATCCTCAAGTACATAACCCTAACGAAAAGATAAAGACATGGTAAGTATACAATACCAAATATAGTTTATTCCCGAGCAATTCCTATCGTAAAAAGATTCCTTACCATGATTGTGAGTTGGACCAGACATCGGACAGCGGCAATGATTAATGACTTTTCCAGTTTCAAGTCAAGGAACAATGAAACCACACCTATTTCATAAATTCATGAAAAACAAGTTGGTTAAAAAAAAACAATTTGGAATACAACTAGAAGAGACTTACAATTGAAGAGGATAAAACAACCTGCAATAGCTACATTTACCCAGGTGAGATCAGGAGCACCAATGGGACCCTCTCCATTACCTCCACCACTGGTATCATTGCCTACAGCAAGACCAGCCAAGTCCACAAGAAAGGAAGGGGTCATCGTTGTGTAAATAATAAACGGATATGAAAAGGAGGGGTGAGTGGCAGAAAAAAACAAAAAAAATAATCAGAGATTTCAACTAAACCCGCCATGTCGTACAGTCATTTCATACTCCGTTGTATTGGCGACCGCAAATGAAATATTGGCAAGCTAACCACGCATCAGACAAACAGACCCACACTGCACCGTAGTTTCCTATATTATATACCTATTCTACAAACCAGACGCCTCTCCATTTCCCCTTCCCTTCCCATTCGCATCATATCCTCACAACAACAAAGGAAATAATCCAATTTCATAAAATCAACAGTATAGATGGTAAAGAGAATTTATTGTAAAATGAGGATCAAAAAGAAGTGTATGTGTAATATGTATAAATATATATCTACTGTAAAATCAGAGTTTTCTTTCCAATTGGGCCATAGTTGAGACGACCTTTCGATGGTTGAATGTGATGAATGATGGTCGGGTATCTATTTTATCGATTGTCCTATAAATCAAAGAAGAGATAGTAAGTGTGTGTGTGCGTGAATGATATCGTGTTTAGTAAAATTAATAGCGTGGTGATCCTTCCAGTTTCAACGTACATTTTCTTGATTTCATTCTCCATAAGAATATTCTTGAATGGATCCACTGATAAAATAACACCAACCAAAGCAACAACAGCCGAGCATAAACATTCTACAACAATCTAAAAAAAGGGTCCATTCGTAAGGCAAACAAAAACCGATGAGAATAAGTCCATGAGCGCATCCCCCCTTTGCCATCTTTGACTTTGAATGTAAAACTTTACCTCGATGGGAAGAGATGATTCTTTTTGGTCAACCGCCTTGAGGTAAGCAAGATCTATATCAAATAAAAGTGAACAAACGTGTTTGTGAGCACATCGTCATTCTTTTTTAAAAGCCAATTGTCTATATATTTTTTTTTTGGTGGTAAGCTTACGTTCATATGTAGAGAAAGCTGAATGGAATAAAAAGAGAGCGCCTAAAATAGCAACCAGTTTGCCGATATAAGCATTGGTAGCCATTTCAAAAATAGAGAGGAAGAGAATGAAGACAAAAAGAAGATGCTACCCAACCAAAAAAACTTTGACGACCCTTAAATTAAAACCCCGCACTTTTATCAGACGACTTCTTACAATTTATTCGTGAGTACTGGGCATGAAATCATGAACATTAAAAAGAGCCCGCCCCCGACAAACACCCCAAACACCCATCCTTCACAATTCTCCTAACAAAATAAAAATAAAAAAGACCACATTTCACCAACGTCCATTTGAAAAGTAAATAATCCAATAGATGTTTTATTAAATAAAATTAAAAAAGTAGATAAAAGTATAATTTGAATGTGTATAATAATGATATAACTACAAGCATAAGCAAAAAATAAAATAAAAATAAAGTAAAATAAAAGCTATACAAAGACAATAAAGAAGGGGAGGGGAAGGGGTAATAATCTAACTTGTACTATTGGTATAATCGTAGCCCACATGATGAAAGGAAGTCAAAGAACTTGACGGTGTCAGATTTTCGGTTTCTTCATTGAAAAAGTCGTCCAAATCTTTCAAAGCGTTCATCAAATCTTCACCGTGTTGAGGAATACTAGTTGAAACATCCACATCCGTTGCTGTCGATCCAATGGTTCCGTCGGGTAGGCCCCCAACGTCTGTTTGTAGTCTAACCATGTCATGGGCCCTTGATGGTGTTGTTGCTGCGTAGTTTCGTTGATGCTGTTGTTGATAATTGGGACTTTGACGAGAAGATGCAGAAAGTACGTGGGGAGAGCCTGAAGGTATCGCCATTGGTAATGTACTGGAAGACATTGTTGATGAAGAAGATACCATTGATGGCGATGAGGATGATAAATCTGATAAAACTGTTCCCGTTGTGATCATATTGTCAGGTTCCAATGCAGAAGCCATAGGTGATGGAATCATCGGTATCGTCGAAGTAGGAGGAGTCATGTCGTTCTGGTGATGGTGGTGTTGTCGCTGTTGATGCTTGATGTCGTAATTCCTGCCGTCTATACTTGACCTTGATGTAGGTGAAGTTGTCATCACACCAGCTGCAACGGCCGTGGCTGCCGTCACCTTTTCGTCACCGGTCAATAAGGAGAAGTCTTCAATTGAGAATTGGATATTGTGTTCGATAGGGGTCTGATTGGTGATAGTAGAGCATTCGAAGACCACCGCATGTATGTTTTTTCTGGTCATCTTGGTGCTAGCCATATCGTCCATTCGCCAAATAGGTGTTGTAGAGCTATCAGAGGCAGATGTGGAGGTAGATCCTGTATTTGATGAGTTGCCTGTTGCTGAGGACATCACTGTAGACGAGATATTTGCACCAGTCGAGTCGTGTTGAGAATCATGTGGTAATGCTGATAATCCAGTGTTCAAAATCGACAGAGCACGGTCAGCGTACGACGTTTGTACTAATTGTAGAAGTGGTGTCAATGTCGTAATGTCAATACAGGCGTTTGATTGGATCACGTAGGGTATCAAAACTTCGAGCAGCATCAGTGTCTTGTCAATATAGTAGTCCATTTTGTTCTTGATCATCAAAAGCGCAAACATCAATGCTTCGTTGCCTTGCTCCACTAAATAAACCGTTCGTAAAGAAGCCACCAGCTGCTTGAGGTAGTCCATTTGGAATTTCGCCTTTTGTTTTGGATATGTTGCTAAAAGACGTTGTACTTCAGTGAGACCCACCTTTTCAGCCAAAATAGAAAGATCGTTTGCCAAATCCACCGCTTCTGCATGTATTGTCTTTTGCTGTGAGGTTGGTGCATCATATGGCGTCGCTGTAGGTGCAGATTCGTTCCCATCCATATGCTTTTTGAGAACAGCTCCCCCATTAGCATTTTCCGGCTGTTGGTCCAATCCATAAAATAGTCGTGGTATAGCACCCAGAAGTAAATACATAAACCGTGTTGGCGCAGGATCGATCAAAGGTAAGTTGTCCAGCAGCATGATATTACGAAGTAAGCTCCATGTTTTTTCCTCCGCCATGGAAAATTGCAATCCTTTGAGAAGTAGGGGCTGTAGTCCATCAAATTCACTTGCCCAATGGATAGGGAATGTATCAGTCAAGAGAGTGCTTGTCGTTGACGGCAGTAGCAATTTATGAAGGACCACCTCCAATAACGCCAAGGCTTCCGCATGTTCAGAAGGAAAAGGACTATACAAGCAAGCCACCGCCGCCCAGAAGAGTTGTGGAAATTGTTCAATTTGAGTAGAATCCATTGCACGAGCCACTTCAGTCAAAGTCAGAATAATTTCCAAAGAGAAGCCACGAATGTCCTCCGATTTGTCCGCCACGGTATTTGAGAGTCGAGCAAGCATATCCGCTAACATATGTTGATTGAAGGCTGGCATAAGGCCTCTAAAGCATTGGAAGGACCGGCAGGCAATATGACGGACAGAGCAACAGGTAGCCCATTTCAAAGCAGTTTCGCCCCATTTTTGACGCAGGTCCCGATCTTCCTGGCTAAAGACATAGAGAATCCGATGCACAAGATCCTTGAGTTCTTGAGTGCTTTGCAAGCGTCGGTTCTTGGTTGGTGTGATATTTTCGTATGCCCAAAGTCGCTTCCCTTCCTTCGACGATAACCATTGAATCACCTCTAGACCTTGTTTTGACATCTCGGCATCCAAAGATTGTCGCACCACAATAGCATGTATAAGATTGATAAGAAGACATCTTGATTGATCGCACACGATACTTGTCAGGTGATCCAGCTGTACAAAGATGGTGTGTAGGAGCAAGGGAAGATGAGGTGCCAAATCCGCCCCAGCTTCTATAGCCATATCCACCAGATATACCATAGCCAGTTGCCCCTTTGAGAAAGCAGGTCGTTTTGCATAAGGAGGTAGTACTTCGTCGGTGTCGGCCACAAAAATCTTGGATTGATGTCGATTGAGACGATGATAGCTGCTAGTACTTGAATCCTTGACTTGAGGTACCATAGAGCGCGGCGTAATTTCAGAAATAGCTTCTTCTACCACACGGGTAAACGCCGGTGTACGACCAAGGTACACAAAGACCCGTTTTGCATGCACCAAAAACCATGGATTCCGTTTTTCCAGCCCCATGTTCAACAAATACGTGATAATCGCCCGTACATTACGTCCATGATCCACCAGTTGGTTCCATAGCGCAGCAATTTCCTTGACATAAGTATCGCCGAATTTGATAGTGATGTAGTAAAGATTGGAGAGTACCACAAATGCAATAGTGCTGAGTTCCGTTTCTTGGCCATGAGGTGATGACGATGAGGTCACTGATGATACTGCCGTTGCCCCAGATGATGATGTCGTCGGTGGCGCCATCGCAAGATCCACTTTTCTAAACCATGGAAGCATATAACCAAGCACTTCACGTTGACTGTTGGGACTAATGTGTTCAAATCGTTGAGTAATTTCCGAGAGCATGCTGTAAGTCTGTTCCGGATGATCCACCGCCAACCGCGCAGAGAGTAAAGTTTGTGTATGTTTGTAAATTGCAGGCAGGCTACTGGTGATCCCGATCTCGTACTCCTTGGCACAAGAATCTCCGAAGACACGTTCCTCCACCACACGAAGTAGTTGCATTGCTGATTTCCGAATCACTTTCTTTGCATCACCAGCCTTGAAGAGGGCCAAACTGACAATTTGATGCACATGGCAAGGATAATCGACCACATGAGACACAATGTCAGAAACGGCTTGGAAATAGCCTTGAGTGAATTCCAACTTTGGGTTCCCGGCATAGCACTGTTCGATGATATCATCCAATAGTAGAGGTTGGTCTTGATTGTATATGAGTACAGCCTCCAATGCTTCCCTATTGATAAAAAAAAAGGTCAGTAATTGGGTATTTTTCCGTAATGCACAATTCCATTCCAATTTGTGCTTATTTTGTTGGACTTACCTTGCAATGGTATGATTTTTGGGGTCAGGACTTTCAAATACAGCATCGATCCATCGCAGTACGTTCAGCATGTCAAATTGGATAACCGCCTGTCGCGCTTTCTTTTGTCCCAGGAAGGTGTACAAAGGTCCTCTCTAATAGATAAAAAAAAAAGGTCAGCATACTTACAAAAAACACAGATATCTCAGTAACTTACACATAACATCGCCATAGCAGATAATGAGGCGGATTCCAAAGCTTTACGTTCTTCTTCCATCAACTTGGTCATACTTGCACGGTCTTTGGCTTCTTTACATTGTTCCAGTACATCACGAATCATGGCTGTTTCACGAGTCCGAGTCACATTGGCATAAGCACCATAACCACACCATTCTTCAAACATCTTGTAGAGAGCTAGACGAGTTTCAAAGGACATGATTGATGTAGGATCATCCAGTTCCATAATGACCTTGTATACTTGTTCCACTAGACGACATAAATACATCCGAAGCTTATGATATTCCCATTCCAATTGTACTTCAGCCCCACCTAAAAAGACCTTCGTTTCCTTGATATACGACATGATCAATAGAACGATGACCTTGTTGTCATTGTCAAATTCAGACTCCATCCCAGCGCTACCACCACCACTACCACCATTTTCCGCAGTTCCACACAATTTCTGAACAGTCAAACAGGACGCAGTAGAGGCCAAGATATGCATGAGTGAGATACGCAGCCGATCATTTTTCTTGTTCCGTTTGTTTTGATATGGTTTCTGGTTGTTGCGTGTTTTGCCTTCATCCAAAATAATGCGTATCCAAGATTGTAGATCATTCATCAACGTCTTATAAGCATCCGGGTGAATATAACCAAGCCCATAGATGGTTCCTTCGCGAATAGGTCGATTATCACAAGGTAAAAAGGGGAGCACCAAACGAAAGAGATCCGATGCATTGTCCAGCTTTTCCATTCCCGTCGATCCTTTTCGCCCACTGCCAACCCAAGTCGCTGTTGGGTGCCGCCGAAATGCCGATTTTCCTCCAATCACCACAGAAGTGCGAGCGTTGAATTTGCTTTTTGTTGCTGATATTGTTGGATTCGCCTTGGTCACCCCGTCTGAAGCAGTAGCACATGCAAAGGCTAAGTATACTTTCCACTGATCCACCAACTCTGCACTGACTGTCACCTTTTGATTTGACGCATTGCTTTTCGCCATACTTAACGTTCCAGTGGCACCAGTTTTTGCTGTTTCGATGGATGACAAAAGCCCAGGTTGGATTTGGAGTAGACGGTCACATACATTTTGCCGGCAAAGAGCCACAGTATCGGTAAAGTGGACGAAAACCCGCTTGACGAGTTCCATGAAGCATGTGTGCCAAATCCATTGATCTGTTGGGTCGTCTGATGTTGCTAGTTGCACCAAGATGGGTGAGGATGTCCGTCGCTGGTGTTGTTGTAGGCGTACTCGTGTTTCAATCGATAACTTTGTTCCCCAGAATTGATTCTTTTCTTTGTCAAATTGAATGAGCTCTTGGCCCACTGCCGCATTTTCGAGCAAGTCAAGCAAACGCCCATAGGTTCTCGTTTTCTTATGATCCACGTAGTCCCATAGTTGTTGTATGAATTGTTGCACTGCTGCTGTATCCGAAGAAGTTGATGATGATGTTTCCGCAGTAGTGATCACTAAGGTTTCCGCCTCCACTTGAGATTCCAGTCTTGCTTCAAATTTCGCTGCCCACTGAATCATCTGTAAAGCCATCCGCCGCACTGACCAAGACTGGCTGCATAGGAACATCAAACCATTGGCTTCCGTCTCTTCTATCATGTTGAATAATCGTGACACATCTGATTGGACGTCCGCATTGAGACTAGGAGAAGGTGAGGCCATGACCACTTCGCGCAAGGAGCCGAGTTCAACTTGATTCACCCAGATGGCAAGTAAGTCTACATATAATTGCAAGACCCCGCCACCGCCAGTACCAGCACCGCCACCAGATTCATCCACATCAGTTCGACCCATGGGATTACCAAGGCCATGAGCGAGAGACACTATAATGTTCGAGACCTTATCTTCCAGACGATAGACAAATCTAGCATAACCAGTCACCACTGTTTGACTATCAATTTGTTTGGCGATTCGGCGAAGAGCTTGAGATGCTGCTTGGATGACTTCAGGATCAATATGTACAGTATAGCGAGCCAACATTTCCACCAGTCGAGGCAAAGGGATATCCGCAGGCATCAGCCGTGGCATGGCATCCAAAATAGATTTCAGTAGTTCAAAGTAAGGTTGTTTGTCTTTTGAGTAAGAGACCGCAAAGTGGCTGTATTGGTATTGTACTTGAGGACCACTGCTGTCTGACGCGCCCCCAGGACCACCAGTTGTTGTGGAAGGCGCAATAACACCACCATTGTTTCCAATCATAGTGCTAGCGAATAAAGGAGCTGTATAGTTGTTGTTCGTCATGCTGCGATAAGCACCGCTAACTGGGTCGCCCATCAAGCTATTGCTGTGGTAGTGATGATGAAGAGTGTTGCTGATGAAGCTTCCACCACCGTTGAGAGTACCGGTATTTGCTGCCGCACCAGGAACAAGAGACATGCTTGCACCATTCATCGCTGACGTATTTGCCGATGACATTGCCGCAGAAGTCGATGCCGATACAGATGCCGGGGTTGAAGTGGATGGAGATAATGAGCCCAGAGTCGTGATGCCGTTTAGTGTAGATCCCATAATGGCAGCCATAGGTCGGTGGATAATATTCTTTTCGTCGAGCACCAGCAGTCTTCCAAATGATTGATCCAAGCTAAGTAAAGTCCTTGCCATGGTGTCTTCCATTTTGTCAGTTGCTTCCATTTTGATTGCACGGATAGGAGCCGTCAGAACATCCGCACTGCATGCCATAAAGTGATTTGATAATCCAGTAGAGGCCATATCTGTATCAATTGGGAAAGGAGGTCGATGTCTGTTGTTTTCCAGATCCGTCAGTAACAATTGGAAAGCACGGATTGCTATGATCATTCGTTCAGGACTGAGGTATTCCCAATTCACGACTGTTGTTGAAGACTGAGAATTGCCCGATAACGCTGCTGCCGTGTGCGCCGCTGTAGAGGAGGAAGACATTTGGTTTGATGTTGATCCCATTGATATCGCGTGATCCATATTTAGTAAATAATATATGATATTGGTCATTGCTGTTTCCACGTCGCGCACTAGAGCATAGTAAGTGATGAGAATAAAGTGGTCCAAAGATACATCCGCCGGGTAAGTTGCACGCCGAAATGGGGGAAGAATTGTTTTGATGATCATATCCATTTTTTTGAAGGTTGTTGAGGTACTTTCGGTACAACGGAATAAATATGTCCATGTCAATCTTGATACACATCCCAACGCCATTTGTCGGGTATACTTGTCCTAATGATAAGAAAAAAAAATACAACCCATGTTGGTTTGACTATTTACAAATTCAATTTTTCTCTTTCTTTTTGTCTTACCTTGCTGAATTTCTGGTAACAACTATCCAAGACAGATAACCAATGCTGAGTGAAGAAATCCTTTCGACTGACACATAACAAAGTAGTAACCAATGGGAATGCCACCTATAAAAATCAAAAAGTATAAAATGAATCAACAGCACTTGCCTTGGTCAATGGTTTTTTTTTCTATATCTTACCATCATATGTTTCGGTTTCAATGTCATTTTCAAGGCACGAGGATATACCAGATCGACCGTTTTCGCCCATGCAGGAAAGTTGACCTCCGCGACGGCCACATCAGCAACAGGTAATAGGAGTTGGACAAATAATGCAGCATACGCATGCTTCACCTTGATGCCATGAGAGTTCTTGAAAAAGCCAGCACAACTTGATAAAAAATCCGCCGTTTCTTCGAGAGCATCCACAGGGTAAATCTATATCAATCAAAAAAAGAGTGTGAGTAAAACAGATGAGCTATCAAAACAGATTGCATTTGAATATATATATTACCTTGATCTTCAGGAACCGCATACCACTGATGAGCATTTCCATGTGAGTTTGGCGTTCCTTCATGATGGTATGACTATTGTATTTTTCTAATTCGGCAATGAAGCGATCACTGACAGAGGCAAATCGGATGTTGGAGAGTTCACCAATAAGACCAGCGAAGAGATCCATACTAGCAGTTCGATTTCTTGACCTTTTGATGGCTTCCCTATAAATCATAATAATAATAAAAAGAAAAAATGTCAGTGTTCACTAAAAAATCATCTAGTTTCTCATTTTACGTACGGATCAGCCTTCTTCAATTGATTGAATACAATTTCTTCCAAGTTTTCCCCTTGTTCATCAGGTAAGGCGTCTGGAGTAAACCGTTGGACAATAGCGATCAATGTACGACAGAGAATATAAACAGAGGCAAGCTAAGCAAATAATAAATAAACATGCGCATAAAAAAATATGAGTTCTACAAAATTGTGTATGTATGTTTTTTTTTTCTTCTTCTTACCGATTGTCGTTCTTTCAAGATAGATTGTACATCTCTTGCCCGAGACAGGGGAGCAGCCTCACTATAAAGGGTTTTTTTTAGTAAATAAATAATCAAACGCCCACCTCACCCCCTTCCATACTTTTTTTTTCTATTGCCTTACCTCATTCGTTTGACCAAAGCAGGATCCAATGGTTCGATTTTAGCTTTTCTCCAATGCATAACAGCATCAATCACCGGCTTTTGTTGCGTTGTTGCCAATTTCGCCAAAGACTGTATCAACTTGTCAAAGACAGGATCAGCATCTTCTCCCAAAGATATCCTCAGATCCAGATCAATTTCCTAAATAATACAAAAAAAGAAGTTAAACAAGGTCAAAATGTCCATGAGTTTTGTGGTTGTTGTTTTTGATCCTTACCACACCAGTGTTCAGTACCAAAGACATTTTCTTATCGGCCAATTTTTCAAACTGTTCAAAGACGATACGTAAAGCATAATCAGAGCTAATGACACCCATTGACGGAGGTGAGATGGAAGTGGTTGATAAGTAGGCCAAATCTTGACCAGACGAGGACAGTAATGATTGCGGAGGTGGTGTTGTTGTTGTTGTTGTTGAAGAAAATGAATTCGTCTGGGTCGTTAGAGGAGATTTTGTATTTGTTGAAGTGCTGTAAGATTGGCTTAAATTTATTCCAAGATGTTGCTGTTGCTGTTGTTGAGACTTTTCCGACCTTATCCTATTTCTATAAGAATCCGTTGATGTATTTGGTAGTGGTGGAGGTGGTATGGAAGGTATTTGAGAATAAGTACCAGGATTTGAAGTGGAAGACGAAGTAGAGGAGGAGGAAGGAGATGAAGAATACATTGAATTGACTATTGTAGGTGAGACTGTAAAAGCGGATAAACCACCAGCAGGTGCTTCACGATGATCAGTAGAGGATGTAGGTTTGTGAGTATTAGAGGATTTCGACGAAGTGTGGGAGTGTTGTAAGCGTGACAGGGGCATAAGAGGATGATATTAGTGAGTGAGTCCAAATAAAAAAAAGGTAGTAGGGAATTGGGAAGGGTAATATAGAGAAATGAGAGATAAAAAGAGAGACAATGTCACCTTTTCCAATCAACTGAAAAGTGCTAGTATAAAGTAGTGAAGATGGAAAAGAAAAGAAAAAGAAGAAGGAGGAAAAAGAGAGTT